>JAJJMA010135797.1:3303-35883 GCA_023529015.1 Papaver nudicaule
GATTCATGTCAATTGTTGTTGTTGATGAGTTGAATCCTTACAATTGAGACGAATTACGCCGGAATCTTTGAATTCAATTTTTCAGCAGCAGCAAGAAAACATGGTGAAGAACCGATATCAACAGCAGTGGATGGTGGTGGTGGTAGTTTAATGGTGGTTTCGATGAAATTCAGGTTTTACTCCCAAGGATCGAATCGCCGTGAGGCTTTGACCCTCAGATACCATGATAGAATCGTATGTCTACATTGCAAAGGATTGATAATAAGATTGATAAAGGATGAATTACAAAAGAGATAGAACTGAGCTTATATAGCTCATCGGTTCTGCTACGACCAGACATTACAACCGCCTCTCTCACGTGCATATTCACACGCTTACAAAGCTCTCACAGACAACTCTCACACTCTTGTGACACCGCTCACACACTCTTCTTACACTTTACATTCATAATCCATTAAGGAAGACTTTCAAATCAGGCAGGGAACATTAGTGATTCTTTTGTGAGTGGGAATGTTTCTGTGGAGTTTGCCCATCCTCACAATCAGTTTGTAGGGCAATTTGAAAGTCACAAAACAATAAGCTCCTAAATATTGATGGTCACTTTCTATACTGTAGATGATGATACCATTGTCTTTCTTCTTTTTTCCTTGTTCTTTTCTGCGTCATTTTTTTTTTGTTGGTGACCATAGAGGCCATCGATTTTTTTTTTATACTACCAGGGTTTGAACCCTGGCCTCCCTCTTTGGAGGTCCACGACAATCCATCATACTACATGATGGTTCTCATAGAGGCCATCAAATTAATACTATGTTGTTGTTATGTTTTGTTGGGAAAAAAAAACAAGTTTTGTGTTTAAAATGTGAATGTTAAAACATTAGTCACCCATTGCCTAGAACCTTATAATGGCAAGTTTGCCTTTCCCCTACGCCAGTGTTCTCGGATGTCCGGGTGGACATAATGGATTGGACTAGTATCGGTTTGAACGAAAGATTTTTATTAAATGATTTTTTACTCAAAAAATAATTTCATTTAACTAATTGTCATGAGCTGTACATGAGCCTTACATAGTTTGCAACATGCAAGCACAAGTTTTTCCCAAGTTTTTAAACGTACAAAACTTATGAGCACATTTTCATCACATTTCACAATGTGATAACACACTTGTTTCCTTTTTGTGCTTTCCTTTTTGAAATGTGCAAGCACACTCCTTCTTACGTTTGTAATGTATGAGCACATTATGTGAACATTTTATCCTTGCATGCATAGGTTATATTAATTTGCATTAATGTTTCTCATTTACTGGCTCTCTTTTCATTCATTGTATAAAGGGTGCTTAAGCCTCATTCAAAAACAAAGAAGAAGCATTTTCTTCTCTTGTTTTTCTTTGATTTCTGTTTTTATCGAGTGCTTTTTAATTTGAGATTTACTGCCAAGTTCTAAGAGCGCTTTCATTGTATGCTACATTGAGAAGTGCTATCGATAGTTGTATCCTGGAGGCGACTCGTCTACGAAGCTATTAGCATCACTCTGGTTAGATTTGTAGCGGGCGATATTGTCTTTAGGTCAGCGTAGTTACTACGTGCCTGTATCATTTTCAGTTCGATTGCTACTGCACGGGATTGTCTACCAATCTACGGAATTGAGTTAAGTATTTTTAGTATTTATTTATTCCATTGTTGTTACTAAATTCCAACAATCTAGAGACAATATTCAATTACTTTATTCGTAATAATAATGGGAAAGAATATTATTAAAAAAATGTATTAAGCTAAGTAGAAATTGTTTTACGAGGTGGACCAAAATAAACTGTCTCCGCAAAATTTTTATACTTGCTTGCATAGATAATTTTTTATATGACGTTTATAATTCCAAGAATTGTGTTGCAATTTATACTGCCGGAAGCAAGAATATTTTGATGGCTAAGTTCCTTGAATTTAATGAAAATAAGGAAAATCTTGTGGTTGATCAATTCATGGAACTTCAGCTAATCATCAGTCATATTCTTGCTAAAAGCATAGTTATTGATGAACTTTTCAAGTATCTTCAGTTATAGAAAAGTTTTCACTTTCCTTGGTTGAGCACAAAAGGAGATTGTGAAATAAGAACCGTAAAATCCTCACGGTAGAGTTGGGTACAGAGATCCAAGTGGAGGAACCAGGGAGGAATGACATGTTCAACAAGGCATATATTCTGGATGATAACGGGAACATGGAGGAAGAACATGATAAGAAATCTCAATCCAGCAAAACCGGTAACAAACGTAACATATATCGCAACTCCAGAGGTAACCTACTTAAACCTAAGGGTGGTGTGTCTAAGAAATCTATCAAAGGTAGTTGTTATGGTAAATCTGTCTATATATTTAAAAAGAATAAAAATGACTTAAAAAGAGAAAATAAATTTAATCTGGTAAATGACTCTGGATATTTTATTTGCAGTCAACCTTGTATCTAATGTGACCAATGTGAGAGACTGGTGGTTAGATTCAGGTGCCACCAGGCATATCTGCAAGTTCAGAGATGCTTTCTCCTCCTACGAAAATGTGGGAGATGATGAGAAATTGTTTATGGGAAATTCCTCCACCTCCAAAGTGGTTGGAAAAGGCAAGGTTGAATTGAAGCTTACTTCTGGAAAACTATCGCGTTGAATGACGTTTATCACGTCCCAGACATATGCAAGAATCTTATCTCGGAGGCCATCTTACTTAGGAAAGGTTTTAAATTGGTTGATGAAGCTGACGAACTTGTAATTTTAAAAAGAGACTTGCACATGTCAACTTCAAATCTATGCAAAGGCTAGCTAACTTAGGTTGCATTCCTGCATTAAATATTGATAAACATCATAAATGTGAAATCTGTGAATACGCTAGAAAACCATTTAATAAAAGGGTAGAACGTAGTACAGTTCCATTAGAACTAGTTCACTCAGACTTAGGAGTTATGAAGTCAAATCCAACTAGGGGTGGAAAGAAATGGTACATTACTTTTATAGATGATTGCACAAGATAAGGTTGAAGCTTTACAGGCTTTTAAAAACATATAAACTTGAGGTAGAAAACCAAAAGGGTGTCACTATTAAAACTCTTAGGTATGACCGTGGTGGTGAGTATGTAATATCCATAGGAGCGTTTTGTCGACTTAATGGCATCATCCATGAAACCAATGCACCATCTCACCTGAGTCTAATGGTGTAACACAGAGGAAAAATCGAACCCTTAAAGAAATGATGAATGTCATGTTGATTAGTTCAGGATTACCATCGAGTTTGTGGGGGTTGGGCCCCGGTCAACTCTTTCTGCGTGTTATATCTTGAACCGAGTTCCGTTTAAGAAGTCTGAAATGACTCCATATGAATTATGAAAAGGTAGTCAACCATCATATGCATACTCAAAGTGTGGGGGTGTTTAGCTAAGGTTGCCATTCCTCCTCCTAAGAGAACCAAAATTGGACCTAAAACTGTAGATTGTGTGTTTCTTGGTTATCCCGTGCATTCTAGTGCGTTATAAGTTCTGACATTGATAGCATTGGTTTGAACACTATAATGGAGTCTAGAGATGCTATGTTTTTTTAGTACATTTTTCCTTCAAGGTCTAGACCTAGCATGAGGGTCCAAGACAGACTTGTAGATGTCCCTTCGACAAGTGAGCCTCCTACCCAAGAATTAAAAGTTGAACGTAGAATGAGTAAGAGGGCTAGAACTGAGACTGATTATGGTCCTGATTTTGTAACTAACTTTCTAGTAGAGTCTGAACCTCAAACCTACGAAGAAGCTATGTCTTCTCATGAGGCTCTATTCTGGAAAGAAGATATTCAGAGCGAATGGGATTCCATCCAACAATACGATACATTGTAGTATGTAGATTTACCCCCAGGTTGTAAGACAATTGGGGATCTTTAAGAAAAAAGTTGAAGAGTTGATGGAACAGTAGAGAAATACAAAGCTAGGTTCGTACCAAAAGGCTATAAGCAAAAAGAAGGAATAGACTTTTTTGATAATTATTCACATGTTACTAGAATCACTTCTATTAGGATGTTGATTGCTATTGCTGGTATTCATAATTTGCATATACATCAAATGGATGTTAAGACTGCATTTTTAAACGGTGAATTAAATGAAGAAATTTATATGGACCAACCTGAAGGTTTTGTTGTAAAAGGTTGTGAAAATAAAGTATGCAAACTGATTAAATCTCTATATGGTTTGAAATAAGCTCCTAAGAAGTGGCATGAAAATTTTGATCATATAATGATATCTAATGGGTTTAAGATTAATGAATCTGAAAAATGTGTTTACATTAAATCTTTAGATGATGCTTGTGTTTTGTATGCCTTTATGTTGATGATATGCTTATATCAGGCACTAACACTGATATTATTAATACCACTAAAAGCATGCTTAGTGAAAATTTTGACATGAAAGACTTAGGTCCTGCCGATGTGATCTTAGGGATGAAAATCAGAAAGACTTCTGATGGATATAGTCTCAGTCGATCTCATTATGTTGAAACCGTGCTTAAAAATTTTAATCACATTAATGCTAAACCTGCTCCAACTCCTTATGATCCCATTTGTAACTTGAAAAAGAACAATGGTGAGGGAATTTCACAATTTGAATACTCTCGCGGTATTGGTAATCTTATGTATTTGATGAACTGTACAAGACCTGATATTGCTTACGTTGTGAGTAGATTGAGCAGGTACACTTGCAACCCTGGGCAGGATCATTGGAATGCTCTCAACAGAGTCTTGCGCTACTTGAGAGGCACTTCAAACTATTGCTTAAGTTATGGAAGGTTTCCTGCTGTGTTGGAAGGGTATTGTGATGCAAACTGGATATCAGACTCAGATGAGTCCAAGTCCACAAGTGGGTACATCTTCACGCTTGGAGGTGCGTCTGTATCATGGAAGTCTTCCAAACAGACATGTATATCTCGATCCACTATGGAGTCAGATTTTATAGGTTTGGACAAGGCAGGGGATGAAGCTGAATGGCTGAGATGTTTATTGGAAGGTATTCCACCCTGGCCTAAGCCTGTGCCTTCGATCGCGGTCCACTGTGACAGTACGGCTGCTATTAGTGGTGCAAAGAATAGTGTATACAATGGAAAGTCTAGACACATTCGAAGAACTGAAACAGTGAAGCAACTACTCTCTACTGGCGTTATCTCTATTGATTATGTGAAATCCAAGATAATATTGCAGACCATTTGACGAAAGGATTATCTAGAGAAGTAGTTCGCTCTACATCGAGGGGGATGGGACTTAAGCTCATCGAGTAAATCATCATGGAGGATACTCTACCTAGTGATTGGAGATCCCAAGATCAAGGTTCAATGAGACAACTAATTTGTGATGGTTCTGAGACAAACACTATCAAGAGATTCTATCGCTGTCCCTCCCTATGGTGTAAACTTGTGATAGTGTTACCTGCATGAGGAAGGATGATCTGTTGAGATCTTAATGAGTTCCATAGCTTTACTTAAAGTGGGGTGTTGCAGGACACTCTTAATGGACTTACCTATATGAATGTTGGAAGTGGGGACGCTTCCTATGAGAATTTGAGCTAATTCTCTAGTGACATTCATTAAACCGGGATTTAGCCCAAGGCCAAAATGGGCACAACCGCAAGAGCTTGGCAGCTTTGTTGGAGACATCAAGTGTGGCTGTTATTCTTGAACTGCAACAACTGTTGTCGGTTCAAGGCAGCACGTTCACCGTATAACAAGTAGTTCCGGTAACTTCTCACTAAGTTAAGGTTCAATCTTTACGACACCTTAGCCTATTATTGATGTTTTCTGTTTTATCGTGTTTTTATCGATCTGTTTTATCATCCATGTGGGGGATTGTTGGAAAAAAAAAAGTTTTGTTTTTAAAATGTGAATGTTAAAACATTAGTCACCCATTGCTTAGAACCTTATAATGGCAAGTTTGCCTTTCCCCTACGCCAGTGTTCTCGTATGTCCGGGTGGACATAATGGATTGGACTAGTATCGGTTTGAACGAAAGATTTTCATTAAATGATTTTTTCCTCAAAAAATAATTTCATTTAACTAATTGTCATGAACTGTACACGAGCCTTACATAGTTTGCAACATGCGAAAATGTTTGGTGGACACCGGATTTTGACACCAAAATCCGGACACCGCTATGTGTCACAGGGGGGGCTGCTGATCTTGGAGTGGGGTCGGGTGGGGTGGGAATGAACGGTGGATCTTGGTGCCACATAGCGGTGTTGGAACCCGGTGTTTAAATCCGGTGTTCCTGTAGCACTGTCGTGCAACATGCAAGCACGAGTTTTTCCCAAGTTTTTAAACGTACAAAACTTATGAGCACATTTTCATCACATTTCACAATGTGCTAACACACTTGTTTCCTTTTGAAAAATGCCAGCTCATTTGTGCTTTCGTTTTTGAAATGCGCAAGCACACTCCTTCTTACGTTTGTAATGTATGAGCACATTATGTGAACATTTTCTCCTTGCATGCATCGGTTATATTAATTTGTATTAATGTTTCTCATTTACTGGCTCTCTTTTCATTCACTATATAAAGGGTGCTTAAGCCTCATTCGAAAACATAGAAGAAGTATTTTCTTCTCTTGTTTTCCTTTCATTTCTGTTTTTATCGAGTGCTTTTTAATTTGAGATTTACTGCCACGTTCTAAGGGAGCTTTCATTGTATGCTACGTTGAGAAGTGCTATCGATACTTGTATCCTGGAGGCGACTCATCTACGAAGCTATTAGCATCACTCTGGTTAGAGGTGTAGCGTGCGATATTGTCTTTAGGTCAGCGTAGTTACTACGTGCCTCTATCATTTTCAGTTCGATTGCTACTGCACGGGATTGTCTACCAAGCTACGGAATTGAGCTAAGTATTTTTAGTATTTCTTTATTCTATTGTTGTTACTAAATTCCAACATGTTTCGCTCCTGATGATTCTTCTTTGATTTTGTTTGTTTAAGAAAAATGAAAGTCATGTCATGACTCATTATATACTGTCATCTTTCACTTTCTTAAAAACCACAAACTTTTTATCTTGCAAGTGTTTTCATGGACGTCATATTCTTTGAATGACTGTAATAATTTTTTTTTTCCAGATAGAACGAGAAGTTTAATTAGAAATAAAGAATGTACACAAACTGACTACCAGAGGTAGCAAAAATAAAATGCAGAAGCTAAAAATTACATTATACAAAAAGATTATCCAGTTTTGAATCGAAGTAGAGCTAATAGTTTCGCCAAAAGCTTTTGCCCAAGCAAACAACAAGGACCTAGCTTCAATTCCCAAATCAATATCAGTTTTGAAACTGTGTCTACTGTCAAAGATACGAAAATCAGATTGAATTCCAAGTTCTTGCCACTTCCAAAAAACTTGCAGGGTAAGTCCATACAAAATCAGAAGGCGTCATCATAGACCACGCATATTTAACTACCTTGCAATGTATTAGAAGGTGACTTGAGGTTTCTGGAGCGTCACCACACAATGAACAACAGTCGTCACGTATGACTCATTTCTTTCTCAGCATATCACATGTATTTAGCTTGCCATGAGTTGCACACCAAACTAAAAAAGTTACCTTTGGAGGTATACAATTTATCCAGATGAACTGATAAGGAAAGTTGTCTAAACCTGACTCTGCAATCATCTTAGAATAGAGAGACTTAACTGAAAACGAGTTACCCACTGTCCATCTTCGAGTATCAGGGATTGTTTGCAGATTTGGTGGAGAGTCTCATATATGAACCATAAGCTCAGCGAACTGATTAACTTTCTCTTCAACCAACCTTCGTTTGAAATCAAATTTCCAACCACCACTTGCTGAAACATGATCTGACATAGAAGTATATTTATCCTTAGCTAATCTGAATAGTGATGGAAAAGCTATATTAAGCTGATTATGACCAGACCAAGGATCAAACCAAAAGGAAACAAAGTCTCTTGAATAAACACATATGGAAGAGTTATCCACAATAAGTTTTCTGGTACTTGTGATGTTTACCCAGCAGGAAACACCAACCGGAGAAGAAGCTACCTTACCAGGAAACCAATGTGAAGTGACTGCACCATACTTTTCTTCAATGATTCTATACCATAAGTGGTTCTTTTCTACTATGAATCTCCAACACCACTTTGCTAGTAATGCTTCATTCATAAGCCTCAAGTTTAACACACCTAAACCTCCCTTTTCTTTTGGAGAGCAAACGATTTCCCATCTAAACAAATGAGAAGTGTTTGAACCTTCTTTGTGCTCCCATAAGAATTGTCTCATCTTCTCTTCAAGTTGATTGATTACAGATACAAGTGCCTTAAAAATTGAGAAGTAATACATAGGTAGTGAAGATAAAATACTCTTTAGCATAGACAATTTACCTCCCTTGGTGACAGACAACTTACTCCACAAAGATAGCTTTGAATCGAACTTCAGCAAAATAGGATCCCAAATAGACTAGAATTTGCTTTTGCCCCTAAAGGCATTCCAATACATAAAAGGTAACTGATCACTCGTGCAACCAAAATCTATAGCCCACTCTGAAAGCTCTTGATAATTTCCAGTTGGAATCAGACTTGTCTTAGAAGTGTTGACCTTCAACATAGATGAACTCAAAACACTTAAGAGATGAGAAGAGATTATAAAGTTCTTCTTGCTGCTGTTGAGGAAAAATATATTATCGTTCGCATAATGAAGATGATTAACTACAATGCCATTAGTAACATTAGAAAAACCACCAAAAAGATTAAGATTAGCAGCTTTATCTGAATATCTAGAAAAACCTTTCATTGCAATGTTGAAGAGTAAAGGTGAGATTGGATCACCCTGTCTAACTCCTCTACTGCTTTTGAAGTAACCAAAAGAAGAGTCATTGATGATGACAAAAAAAGGAGCAGTGGAATAACAGAATTTAACTCTCTTGCACCAAATAGAGCTAAAACCCATCTTTTTCAGCATGAACTCTAGATAATCCCAACTAACTCTGTCAAAAGCTTTTTCTAAATCAATTTTGCAAACCACACCTGCTTTTCCTGACTGTAATCTAGAATCTACAAGCTCATTAGCAATCAATATTCCATCAGTTACATTAGATATGATCTTGTCCATCACTAACTTGAGTCTAGAAGCTAAAACCTTTGAAATTATTTTGTACATACTTGTCAAAAGACAAATTGGCCTGCAATCCTTGATAGACTCCACACAATCTCTTTTTGGCACAAGAGAAATAAAAGTAGCATTGTGTCTTGAGTCAATAAAGCCGAACTCACAAAATTCTTGCACTACAGCCATAATTTCATCCTTAAGGAATTTCCAGCATTTGTGAAAGAACATGATAGGATATCCATCTGGGCCTGGAGCCTTATCTTGTCCTAAATCCTTAATAGCCCTGTACACCTCATCTTCAGTAAAAGTTGCTTCTAAAATTGCAGATTCTTGAGAGTTAATTTAATCAAACTCAATGTCATGCAATTCAGGCCTAATAACTGATTCCCCAGTGAAAAGATGCTTGTAAAAATCAACAATATGATCTTGTAGTACAAACCTGTCTAAAATAAGCACACCATCAGCATATAACTGCCTGATTATATTGTATCTTCTTTTTGCTGAAGCACTTCTCATAAAATGTGTTGTATTTCAGTCACCCTCCTTGATCCATTTGTTTTTTGATTTTATTCTCCATGTAGTCTCCTCCATCAAAGATATCCTCTCAAAATTAGCCTTCAAGTTCACTTTCTTCTGCAACATTGATGTAGGTGCATAAATCTGTCGTGGCACGTGTCATCACCAGAAGGAGAAGGCAGACCTACGTCAAGGAAAGGCGAGGTGTACCAAACTATCCCAAAAATGTAAGTTCGGAAAGGATCTGAAAGAAGCGGACAAAGGAAGAAGGCCGAGAGAGGGGTAAGATCCCGAGAGAGGAAACCACCCAGAAGGAAATTCGATGGTTCCGAGTCGGAAGCATCACCGACTTACTCGACAATCTCTGACACCACGATTGCATGCTTTGTCTTATTAGCTGTAACTCACTACTCGGCGAAGCCTATATAAGGCTAGCTCGAGCTTATTTGTAAGGGTTCGATATTTGTTTTGTCTAGGGTTGTATTAGCCTGATCCAATCTAGGTTAGTAACTTTACATTCTTTATGCTATGTATACATCCATACTGTATGAATAAACGATAGAAGCATACTTGATGAATTCATGAGTTTACTTTGGTTGCTTTATATGGCTCGATTAGCTCTCTCGTTTAGTGTACTCGTTCTCGAGCTACCCATGAACACATAGATTCGATGATTCTCCTAATGGCTGTGGAGTACAAAGTCCTTAAGCAGATTTTGTACACACACAGTTTGGCGCTAGAAACAGGGACTGATTAAAACAACTTAGGTTTGCCTGTGATTTTTTTGATTTTCAAATTTTTTAGAAAATTTTTTTCGTTAGGATTTCCGAGTTCTTTTCTTATATTTCAAAATTTCAAGCTCCACCACCTTGAGCACCTAAAGATTTCGAGCTTTAGAGTGCTTAGGGATTTAGAGCAGATTATCAAAATGATGGATTATTGGACCTCAAGGAACCTGAGCTTTGAGGAACAAAAGATCTAATCAAGATCCATAAAACATATAACCTAATCAATAGAAAAAACCCTCGGAAGGGAAGCATAATCTTCGTCAAAGTAATTTTCTCAAAAGAGATTTCTCCATCCCGCACCTTCAGAAAAAATACAGATCTGTTAGTGTAAAGATCTAACCCCTCTTCGACCTCCCAATCTTCCACTTATGCCCTTTGGGATGCGTCAGAAGTTCAGTACGGTATCTTTTGTTCAAAGGGTACGATGGGAAATAATACTCTCATAGTCTGCTAACAAAGTGCCTTTTTTCAGAGTCCACAAATCAAAAATCCCCACTTTGAGAGAGTAAACCTAGGAGAATCAAGTTAGGATATTCGTCTAAAGGGCGAAAAACCAGGACCCCCCAAAGATCGCGCATGTCAGATTCTGTTACGATTGATTAGGCATATGTCAGACCTTTAGCACACTAAAGTAGCCACCTTGGACCTCACGAGTTTATCACTTTTTCTTGTAGGAGTTGAAGTCATGACTTCGAAATCTAATCAGATCCCGAGGCAGGGAGTAGGCTCGTCAAGACATGGGACAGGGTCTTCGAGACCAACTACGAGACAGTCGACTAGTAAAGGAGTATTCCCGGAGAAAGCAGCGAGCACAGTCCAACATCGAGAGCGGGAAAACGAGGATGAAGTACTCCTGGAGGACTTGAGACCTAACGGAGACGAGCTCCCTCGGCAACAGATACACGATAGGGAGGAAGAGGAAGAAACCGAAGAGGTTCTGGGCAATGTAGTTCAACAACACAAGCCAGCCGAGGAGGATATAGCGAGAGCAGCTCAGGATAAAAGGGATGCCAGTATGAAGAAGAAGATAAGAAAGCTCAGGCAGCAACTCCAAGAAGCAAATAAAAAAGTAACCGATAAATCAACATTTAATTACAAGAGAGACAGCGAGGCACACTCGCAGCATGAGAATTCACACCCGAAGCTACCCTCCATCTCCAAGAGTCATACCGAAACATCAAAGAATACCACTAAGCGAGGAAGCGGAGCAACCAGCCGACCGGTTCAGTCAAGCACTCGATTTAAAGAAGGCAGCACACACCACACGTACGAGAAGAAACAAGCCGAGGCAGAGGCATTGCAGAAAGTACTGGTGGATGAAGTCAAAGCCATGCGAGCAGAACTTCAACACAGCCGAGTGCAGCCAATAGTGAACGTGAAGCTAACACAAGCAATCAATGAAGTCAATCGTTCCCCCCTAAGTTTTGACTCCTCAGCAAGCCTATCCCGGTCAAGTGCACAATGCAGACTTTTAACTCTGTATTTGATGGTACGGGAGATGCGACCCATCACGTCAAAATGTACCAGCAACAATTCCTAGCATGGGAAGACAAGGACGAGGTCCTCTGCAAGTATTTCCCCTCCAGCTTGAAGGGAGAAGCTCTAGCCTGGTATGACAGTCTGCCGGCATGCTCGATTTCATCATTCGGGGACTTATCAAGGGTCTTTCTACTCCACTTCCTGTACAAAAACTCATCCAAGCCTGGGGTAGAAAAGCTTTTCAGTATTAGGGTCAGACCCAAGGAGTCCACAAAAAGTTTGACCGAGAGATGGACAGCTCAATGCGTGGAAGTTGGGAATGGTGCCTCGGAAAGAGACAAAGTGCGAGCATTCTTCAAAAACGCATTGGACAAGGACCACCCATTGTACGATAAGCTTTTCTCCAAAAACGTGGAAACCTTGCAAGATCTAAGGAAATACCAAAGGGAGAGGATTGCGTTAGAAGAAATTAAAGAACAAGCAGCTCAAAGAAGGGACGCTGTATCGAAACAAGTACACTCGATCAACAATCTATCTCTAGGAGAGCGAGATCAGCCCACCAATCTAGTGGGGGACTCCGCAAAGAGAGAAAGGCCAAACGACCAGGGAAGATACGGAAGTGAAAAAGGAGGGGTACCGAAATACTACCAACTTTTCGTTTTGGCTCGTGAGTCTTATGGTTAAAGTCTGGACGATCTCAAAAATCAATATCCAAACCTCTAACTGGAGTTGTTAAGACCTCGACAAAGAATACTTTGGAGTCAACTCGACAGTTAGGCAATAACATACTACTTGGTGCTTTAATTATAAATCAGAGTTATAATGCGGAAAGTAAAAGCACACAAGACACCAAACGTTTTTTTAACGAGGAAATTGCCTTGCAGAAAAACCTCGGGACCTCGTCCAGTTTGAACACCGCCCAGTACAAACTGACTACAAACACTAGCCTACTATAAGACTTCGGTCTGGGATGTAGCAGAGACCAACTCAAGCCCTTCAAGCGAATTGGCTACTGTCGCCTTCCTTACGTCTCTGGATCCCCCACAGATCGTCACGCACTTGATTCCCCTAGCTGACGTCCGTTACAGGCCTAGGAGTTACTTTGACCGATGCTAAAGGCTTGTGTCAGCAATACTGGCTTTTCAACCAAACTGTTGACGTATGGTGTAACTGTCCTCTATCAGTTTACCATACACAAGATGACTTCCTTCAGATTGTTAAATCCAGGTCATACGGAAATCTACTTCTTGAATCGGGGCTGACACGCAAACCAAGTAAGCAATGCCCAATTCGAATCTACCTCAGTTATACACGAAGAACCACTTAAGGAACTTATATAACTGGAGCCAACTAGGTCTTACCACACCGAGTGCAGCCGTGCGTTGCTACCTTTCCAACCTTGTTGAGTAACGTATCAGTTCTTGAATAGCCGTATATCAGAAGAGACGGACTTTAGAATAGACAAGAACGTGATCAGGTTACCAAGGTTACAGGTTAATCCGATTTCAACCAAAGATGGTTTCAATCTCCTACCTGTGCTTCCCAACTCTCAAGAGAAGTCTTTATAGTCGTAGGGAGTTCCCAGAGGAGCTGCAACCTATAGAGGATGACTATACCACAGCAAGCATTCACCGAAGTGAAAAGAGTTTACGCTACCTTCCCTAAGGACCTTCACGTATGCTTGATGCTTGCGGTATTTGTCCGTAGACACCTCTATTTATAGCACTCAATAAGATAGGTTGCTTTGGAATTAAGCAATCAATTACTTGTCCCACAAGTTAAGGAAACCCTAAACTTGCCAACCAAGTAATAGAGATTAATCTCAATTGGAATTCTTTTTAGAATTATCTGCCAAGTGTTTTGTTGGCTCAAAAACACTTCAAGATAGAAATCCAACAGACCAGAGATAATCTTATCTTATTGACTCATTGAGGATCGTTAGATGGAACACAAAAGGTATTTATGTTTTACACAAGTCCATCTAAGAGATAAAGGAGTTTTGGAATTTGACTCAGGGTGAAATTCTAGGAGAATATTCACTACATCCGACACCAGTAAGATTGCTACCGTCGGGTTCACGTACTGGTACGTGAACAAAATAGCCATCTCGAACTCAGAGAAATTCCGAGTGTCTGGTACGCAAACCGGTTCGTGAACCGTGCGCATGTCAAATTTCGTCAAATCTGGATTCCGCTGGAAGTACTGGGCTGAGCCAGAACTTAGACGTGAGAACGTCCTCAGCTGTGATCCATGGACTCTTTGCTCAAGAGCACTCCTTTATATTCATCCATATCCAAATAACAGTTTGCAAGCAAACCATTGTAATGGACATATGGCACCGAATCTGTCTCATACATTCTTGACTCACAGTATTTGTGGGATCAAACACTGGTCGTGACACAAGGCCACGTTACGCAAGAATACAATCTCAATCGCTATTTCACTACTAAAGTAGTCGACTACATTTCAAAAGAATAGATGAAGTAGAAATAGAAGAATATCCATAAAGTCATAACTCCTACTAACCTTTTATCGATGAAGAATAATTGATGTCTTCTTTGTCTTCACAGTCTTCGTCTTCAAGGTCTCTACTACTTTGTCTATATCCCATTTCCGAAATCTAAACTCTAGTAGGCTAAATCAAGAATTGACTTTTGACACCTAAAACTGACAACTAGCTTGACATACCAACGCTAGTGGGTTTGACCGGACAATGCCCTAACAGGAAGTGAAGGAAAATTCGTTAATGGGAGATACATCGACAGCATGAAATACAATGACATGCAAGGAGGATACGAAGAAAACCGCTCACGAAGGGGATACGAAGGAAATCGAAAATTCGGGGTACCAAGGTCGGGATTTTCCAAATTCAGGGACAGGAAGCTGAGCGTGTCAGTCGAAACAGCCCTGAAGTGCATCGAACAGTCAGACTTGGAAAGCGAGATCCGCTACCCCGGCAGCAGGGGAAACCAACCTCATCACACTCGGAACGCAAAAGATTACTGCCAATTTCATAAGTTCTATGGGCACTCAACAGAGAACTGCGTCACGGCACAGGATCAAATCTATCACTTCATATTGGGAGGGAAATTTGACCATTTATTAAGCTTACCGGACCTGCCACTAAGCGAGATGCAACCTAAAGACGAGAAAAAACACGCAGAGGCATACACCATAACGATAGGGAGAGAGATACCAAGGTTTACCGTAACTCGATAATTCACGCAACAGTAAACGAGGACAGCTCCCGGAGTGGTATCACCGGTAGAATTCACAAGAGGGATCTCGAGGGAAAAAAAATCTTGAGTGTGTCCACCAAAAAGCCTTTGGAGGAATGGCAAAAGCAGCAAGTCTTATTTTCCGCAGCAGATATTCCCAACGAAGGGAGGGCACACAATGACCCACTAGTCAGCACCCTACTAGTCGAGGAGCTTGCAATGCCGAGAATCCTGGTAGACCCAGGGAGTTCGGTCGATATCCTCTTCGGAAGAACGTACGATCAGTTATTTGGCAAGGACGCAACCCTAGTACCATCAGCCTACAACGTGTTCGGATTCAATGGAAAACCCTCGGTGCCAAGGGGAGAACAAACGCTGATGATTCATGTGGGAGCACTCGACCTCCTCACAACGTTTTGCGTGGTGGATATTGACTCTCCGTATACCGTCTCGTAGGAAGGCCCTGGTTGCATGGTATAGTGGGGGTACCCTCCACGCTGCATCGAAGAATAAGATTCCCAACACCCACTGGGATAGCCGAAATTTTAGGAGATCCTGTCGAAGCACAATCCTGCTATGAAATAGAGGTTCAGCAGCAAGAACGCTCGGCATCTACCCTCGAAAGCTCGGCAAAAATTCCAAGAATAAAGGAGTCCGACATCAAAGAATTCATTGAAGAAATTGAAGAAGAAATGGCAAAGGATGCCACGAGCAACCCAAAACAGATGGCATTCATGGCATCCTCTGAGGGAGGAAGGAACACCAGTGGAAAAGGAATGGAGCAATTCGCAGCGGTGAACGACAAACCAATGTTGTCTAAGGAAGCAGCGCATGAGATAAACTCGCGGGGAATTACAAGCACCATCTCCGAAGAAGGACCAAACTGGACAGGACCATATGTCATTGAGAAAGCACTGGGGAACGACACTTTTTATTTGATGAATCTCGAAGGACAAAGGCTGAACACTCCCGTCGAGGGAAAAAACTTAAGGCACCTTGAGTAGATTTCGTGTTGTATGAAAAATGCAAGGATGTTATAAAAAGGAATAAAATAAAAAAAACTTTTTAGTGACTTACATTTTTTGTCTCTTTCTTATATTTAACAAAAAGACCCCTAGTGGCAGGCACATATAAGTCCTCGAATGGTGGGCATAAAAGTCCTCGAATGATGGGCGTAGCCCTCGAACGGTAGGCATCGAGCTGATGTACGTATAAACCATCATGGCCCCTCGGTTTATATGACACAGTCCTCAACCCAAAGACACCCCGATAACGGTGGGTACATTGAATAAAGGTTGCATAAGCCAAGAGTCATATGAACCCACTACCAATGCGACCACTGGGACCTCCTAATTGAGGCAGCGAGGGGACAATAAATGGGATTAACATCCGCCTTTAAGGCGGATGGAACCCCGAGGCAGCTGACAAGCTGGCAATGAGTTTACTTTGGTTACTTTATATGGCTCGATTAGCTCTCTCATTTAGTATACTCGTTTTCGAGATACCCATGAACACATAGATTCGATGATTCTCCTAATGGCTGTGGAATACAAAGTCCTTAAGCAGATTTTGTACACACACAATTGAATCAGAAAGCAAAGTAACCTTAGCATCAGTGTCAATGTCTTGAATTTCTGCTAGGATATTGTTCAGTTGAATAGTAGTGTTGCCAAAAGTCTCCTTGTTTCACTTCTTAAGTAACTCCTTCAACTCTTTTAGCTTGTACCACATGCATTCACTTGGTTTTCCTGCAAACAAAATGATTTCCACCAATTCTCAATCATGTCAGTAAAACCCCTCTTCTGAAACCAAAAATTTCAAACCTAAAAGGACTAGGACCCCAAGAGGGATCAGAAAGATCTAGGATTAGAGGAATATGATCTGAGGTAGGTCTTGGCTTGGCATTTTGAGTGGCTAAAGGGAATTTAAGCTCAAAAGAAGGAGAAATAAGGAATCTATCTAGCCTACACATGACTGGAACGTCTTGGTTATTAGACCAAGTGTATCTAGCACCTTTCAAAGGCAAATCAATTAGATCATGTTGATCTATGAAGTGAGAAAAACCTTTCATGCTCTTAATAGTTTTGTGACAGTATTTTTTTTCTGAGAACTTGAGAACTGTATTGAAATCACCACCAATGCACCATGGTAGATCCCAATAATTGCAAACATTTTCTAATTCTTCCAAAAAATATGGCCTTTCATGAGGTTTATTAGGACCATAAACATTGGTTAGAACCCATTTGAAGTTGTCATAGATGTTGGTACAAGAAACAAAAAAAGAGTAATCTCCCACTAAAGATTCTTCAACCTCAATCACATTCTTATCCCACAGAATTATCATTCCACCTGAACTTCCCACCGATTGTTGGAAAGTCCAACCAAATCCATTATTGCCACAGATTTGAAAGATATCAAAGTATGTACAATACATCATCTTGGTCTCTTGTAAGATGACGATAGGAGGCTTGTATAGATGGATGAATTTTTTGACAATTACCCTTCTAGCAGTTGAGCACAAACCCCTTACATTCCAAGATAAAATCTGAAAATTCATTTGGAACATAAAACACCCACAAGCCTTCTGCTTGATTTGTACTGTATTTAACAACATTCGAAGGTTTGATACCCTAATCTCTTGCACTCAGATATTAAAATCTTTGGGATGATCATAGATGTTGAATTGGTTGCACATGAATCAGAAGAAACATCATCAGATATCTCTTCAACTTGTGAATTATGTGGCTCAAAACCTGGTGGGAATACAGGTGTTGTTGTAGAGCTACCAGCATGAGAAATATCCTCATCACCAAGCTGAACTATAAACGTATCCTGCAGGCCGTAAGTGGAGCTCATTTACCCTTAGTGAAAAAGCAGGGGTACCGAAATACTACCAACTTTTTGTTTGGGCTCGTGAGTCTTATGGTCAGATCTGGACGATTTCAAAAACCAATATCCAAATCTGTATAACCTGAGTTTGGATCTCAAGGGACCAGTCCGACACAAGACAAAGTCTTGGTAAATCCAATGGATGGATTGGAGACAACGATCAGGTTATTAATAACGTACTTCTTGTGTTTTCTTTAATTCTATAATCAGATAATATAATGCGGAAAGTAAAGCACACAAGACACTAGAGATTTTTTTAACGAGGAAACTACAACCTGTAAAAAAACCTCGGGACCTCGTCCAGATTGAACACCGCACAGTACAAACTGTCTACAAACACTAGCCTACTATAAGACTTCGGTCTGGGATGTAGCAGAGACCAACTCAAGCCCTCTAAGCGAATTGGCTATTGTCGCACTCCTTACGTCTCTAGATCCCCCACAGATCGTCACGCACTTTATTCCCCCAGATGACGTCCTTTACAGGCCTAGGAGTTGCTTTAACCGCTGTTAAAGGCTTGTGTCAATCCGGCTTTGCAACCTCACTTATCAATTGTATGTTTGAACTGTCCTCTATCAGTTTGACATACACAAAGTGACTTCCTTCGGATTACTCCAGGTCATACGGAAATCTACTTACAAGTGGGGACTGACAAGTAAACCGAGTAAACTATGCCCAACATGTCTCTACCTCAGTTGTAAACGAAGAATCACTTAAGAAACTTATACAACTGGAGCTAACTAGGTCTTACAACACCGAGTGCAGCCGTGCGTTGCTTCCTTTCAACCTTTACGTAACTTAACCAGTTCTTGAATAGCCTTATAGCAGAAAAGAAGGACTATGGAATAGACAAGAACGTAATTAGGTTACTGAGGTTACAGGTAATCTGATGTCAACCACTAAGGTCTCAATCTACTTGTGCTTCCCAACTCTCAAGAGAAGTCTTTTATAGTCGTTAGGTAATTTCCACAGAGGAACTACTACCTAATAGAGGATGACTATACCACAACAAGCATTCAACGAAGAGAATAGAGTTTACGATCAATTCCACGGAGAAATCTCACGTATGCTTGATGCTTGCGGTTTTTCGTCCCAAAACCCTCTATTTATAACACTCAATAAGATAGGTTGCTTAGGAATAAAGCAACTAGTTTCTTGTCCCACAAGTTTAGGAAACCCTAACTTGCAAACCAAGTAACAAATATTTATCTATTGGAATCCATTAAACATTTATCTACCAAGTGTTTTGTTAGCTCAAAAACACTTCAAGATAGAAATCCAACAGACCAGAGATAATCTTTATCTTATTAAATCATTGAGATTCGTTAGATGGACCACATAAGATATTTCGTGATAACCAAGTCCAACTAAGAGATAAAGGAGTCAGAGTTTAACCCGTGTGAAAATTCCAGAGAATATTCACCTTGGACGGTTCGGGAACCGCCCTTCTGAATTCAGGCCAGATACATCGAATCTGTGGTTCACGTACATTTACGTGTACAAATTTATGCATTGGAACTCAGGAGAAATTCCAGAGTCAATGTTCACGAGCCGGTTCGTGAACCGCCTTAGTCAGAATGAGGGTTTAACTGGATCCGCTGGAAGTTCTGGGTTGGGCCAGTACTTAGACGTGTTAGACGCCCTCAGCTATAACCCATTGGACTCTTGATCAAGAGTACTCCTTTTGATTCACCCATATCCAACAAGTGATCTGCAAGAAAACCATTGCTATGGAAAGATGGTATCGAATTTATCCCATGCATTCTTGTAACCTTAGTATTCATGGGAACAAATACCAACATAACACATGGCCATGTAGAGAATACGATCTCAATCGCTATTAGTATCTCTACTAAAGTTGCCGACTATTTCGAAAGATAGAATAAGTAGAATAGAAGAATTTTCATAATAGTCATACCTCCTACTAACCTTTTGTCGATGAAGAATAATTGATGTCTTCTTTGTCTTCACAGTCTTCGTCTTCAAGGTCTCTACTACTTGTCTATATCCTGATTCTGAAATCTAAACTCTAGTAGGCTAAATCAAGATTGAGTTTTGACGCCTAAAACTGACAACCAGCTTGACATACCAACGCTAGTGGGTTTGACCGGACAATGCCCTAACAATCTCCCCCTTTGTCAATTTTAGTGACAAAACCAATTTACATATGGATTCAAAATATATACAATTAAGTGCTAACCATATGTATCTTGATTTCTTGAATTCTTCAACTTCTCCCTCGAGTCTTGATGTGTTATTTTAACTCTTGTTGAAAAATCCGTAGACAACACCTACAACATATCCAGCTCAAACAACCACAAAGGTACGCTCAAGCTTACATGGGTTAATATGCTAATTCCACATGTTGTTTGTGCAAAGAGTAAGAATCTGAGCAAACTTTAAAGTCCGTGTATCAAAACTTTTAAATTGATTCTACTCATACCTGATACGAAGTTTCTTCTTAACTTTAATTACTCCCCCTACTTGATACTTTGAAAAAGTACAGTAAGTAAGCACATGATGTTCTCCCCCTATGGTTATGAACCACAAGAACAAGAACCATATGTATTCTCCCCCTATTTGTCACAAAAATATGACAAAGTAGTTTGAGACTAGGGTTTCATAAACCTATGGAATAGGTTAAGCTAAGTACTCGCATACCAAGTTTAAGATGACATAACTAGGAAATCGGGATGATGATCTCTAAGTTGATTCATCTTTGGAGAAATATAGACACATTTTTCTCCTAATATTCCACATCCACGCTCCCCAAAAAGATTTGTTATTAAGCGCAAGCTCAGTTAAGAACTCTCCCCTATGTGGTGTTATTCAATAAAGAACAACTTACAAAGCCTAACATGGACAAAACAATTTAATGTTATCCAATATACCTTTGTTTAAAATCTCTTTCCCTTAGCCAGATTTTTGGAAAAGAGTACATGATTCCGAGTTTGTGAAAACCCTAAAAACCATATAATCAAAAGTTTCTTGATCATGAGAAAAACTTTTGTAAATCGACGTTAATGTTTCCTTTGTCATGCGAATCTCTCCCGAGATTTATGAGACCATGTTTATAATTTGATGAACCAAAGTGTAACATGATGTCTCTTGTGAATTTCCTGTGTACTTGAACCTTTGATAAATAAAGCATGAGCACAAATGCTAAATTTAAACTTCAAGCAACATAACATCAAAAAGTATTAAAGTTAATACAGACGATGTTCAACTGGAAAAAGTTCACACAACACAAAGAAAAGTTTAACAAAAGCATAAAGAAATGAACCAAATCACTCCATATCCTCGTCGTCTGATGGAATGGTATGCTCCTCAATGATATCATACATAGCAGAAGAAATATATGGATCAACACGAGGAGTTGCAAGGTTAAATGCTTGAGTGTATCCATCGCACTTGGTTTGGAGTCTTTGTACTCTAGCCTCAAGTTGTGCTACACGAGGATCTTGTCCGACCAATTGACCCGATTTCTTGATCTTGTCAATGTTCTTATGGGTAAAGAGCTTAGAGCCATCAGCCATTGGTCCAAACATTCTAACCTTGAACCTCTTGCAGATTTCTGTAACCAAACAGGGGAACCCGAGATTGTTTTGTTTGTTATCCAAGGTTCTGATCATCTGTCTGATGATAGTGCCACAAAAATCAATTGGACCATTCCCTTTGTGAAGATGATAGATCAGCTCATTCCACTTGTCTTTGTTCAGGGTGACAGGAATAAGATTATGTGAAGCCAAAATACCAAAAACCTTCAACTCAGACTTGATTCCGTTGATAGGGGCTTTGCCATCTCTCCACTGAGGGCTAAAGTCAAGTACACCTTTAGCAAGTCTGTGGTCAGATGGACGATCTCTTCCCAACCGTGGGAGTGCCATCTCAAAGGTAGGGTACTGAAGTATTGATACAAGTATAGCCTTGTTCACTTTGAGAACTCGGTTGCCAATTTGAGTTATGAAACTACACTGATCCATATTGCATTCATACATGTTGGCATAAAACATACGAACAACAAAAGGAAAGTTGTCGGTGTAAATACCTTCATGAATTTAACCCCACGGAAGAAGATTCATAAATGGTGGGTATGATGCCATAGTACTTGGGTCCAGTTTCCTTTCAACTGTGAAGCCCCGTCTCTTCACATATTCAGCTTTGGCTGCATCGCTGATGAAAGGCATACATAGGCCTGGATCATGGGACGGTTCGTGAACCGCCTCAGGCATAGTTTCTTCTTCGGATGACCAGTCCAGTTGCTCATCATCATTCACGTCAAGAGCTCTACTAGTAGAGGCTATGTTCCTAGCACTTCTTCTAGGAATTTTTAAGAAAAAATAGCCAAGAACACTTACTTGATTATTTCTCCCAAAATACAAGCAGATAACAAGAATGATTTGTAACCCCTTCAATAACTTTTCAACCAGCTTGTTTTGAGACCAAGATGGAGCAAAACGGTTCACGAACCTTGAAGATCTTTAACAGCAGCAGTGAGGCGCCATTAGAGCTTTTCTAGAACCTCAAAAAGAAATAAGGTGGAGAAGAAGACTCGACAGATCTTTTATCCAGAAGGTTTGGGTCGGGCCGGTTCGTGAACCGGGTCATGGGTTCTGGACAAACCAGAATGACGCGGATTAGCCCCGAGGCCTGTTTTAGAACCGATTTTAGGGGTTCCTAGGCTTTACATATGTGAGACACATGTGTGTGAGTCGATTATGGATTCTCCCTTGATTTTGACAAGTTCCTAGGGTATTTTTAGGACATTTTTCTCTTGTATTTTGACTTTATTGACTGTGATCTTAATGGAGCAAGGCTCTACACTTAGAAATAGTCTATGAGAAATTATTCCAATAATGTCTTTATTATCAAGCTTAGAAATAACTATACTTAATATTAATACATAAAATACTTTCGTGTCCCCAAGAGAGAATCTCTTTCCATTTCTTTATTGAAACCGAGGGATTTTGGAATTTCTTAACTTTAATTCTTTCTATTCCAAATTGAAAGTATTTTCTCAGATTTTAGATAAATTAATATCTTTTTATACTCTGAGAAGGGTTTATGAAAGGATTTATAACCCTTGTGCTTTGCCCTTGTGAACTGTGAATAGTCTGTACTACAGGACGATTTTTGGCAAAACATTTAAATCTGTTTTCCTGTTTAACAAAATGAATTACATCTTGTCTGTGGGGACATAATTTTACAGATAATTCCTTCTTGTGAGTTTCATCAATGTGTAGAACACACAGTTGATCATGAGTTATTACATCCATGGGTTCCTCAACAAGAAGGGTATTGATAATGACTTGATCTTGACGTTTTTCATAAAAAGACGCTTCGGTCTCTCTAATAAGTTGATCAATGTCAATTTCAACACATGCGTTTTCCTCCATGACCTTGTTTAGTCGATTCAGAGACTCTTCTTCTTTCTTAAGATATGTCTCTAGCTCATGAGAGATATTATCAATCTGTTTGTCAAGATCGATGAAGCCTTGAACAGACTTAATACCTTTGGGAGGAACGCTAAAGAGTTCTCTTGCTGATATTATGAGACCTGGCAGTGGATCTTCTGCATCATCATCTTCAGCGTCTGTTAATACGTTACAAGCGTTTGAGCTTTGTTCCATAACTCACAAGCCGCGATAAACACAGACAGTTACGTCTTTTATGTGTTCACCGGCTCTGATACCAATTGAAAAAGCAGTGGTACCGAAATACTACCAACTTTTCGTTTGGGCTCGTGAGTCTTATGGTCATATCTGGACGATCTCAAAAATCAATTTCTAAATCTGTATAACCTGAGTTTGGATCTCAAGGGATCAGTCCGACACAAGATAAAGTCTTGGTAAATCCAATGGATGGATTAGGGACAACGATTAGGTTATTAATAACGTACTTCTTGTGTTTGATTTAATTATATAATCAGAGAATATAATGCGGAAAGTAAAACACACAAGACACCAAAGATTTTTTTAACGAGGAAACTACAACCTGTAGAAAAACCTCGGGACTTCGTCCAGATTGAACACCGCACAGTACAAACTGTCTACAAACACTAGCCTACTATAAGACTTCAGTCTGGGATGTAGCAGAGACCAACTCAAGCCCTCCAAGCGAATTGGCTACTGTCGCACTCCTTACGTCTCTAGATCCCCCACAAATCGTCACGCACTTGATTCCCCCAGCTGACGTCCTTTACAGACCTAGGAGTTGCTTTAACCGCTGTTAAAGGCTTGTGTCAATAATTCTGGCTTTACAACCTCAATTATCAATTGTATGTTTGAACTGTCCTCTATCAGTTTACCATACACAAAGTGACTTCCTTCGGATTACTCCAGGTGATATGGAAATCTACTTACAAGCGGGGGCTGACAAGTAAACCGAGTAAACTTTTCCCAACTTGTCTATACCTCAGTTGTAAACAAAGAATCACTTGAGAAACTTATTCAAATCGAGCTAACTAGGTCTTACAACACTGAGTGCAGCCGTGTGTTGCTTCCTTTCAACCTTTACGTAACTTAATCAGTTCTTGAATAGCCTTATAGCAGAAGAGAAGGACTATGGAATAGACAAGAACGTAATTAGGTTACTGAGGTTACAGGTAATCTGATGTCAACCACTAAAGTCTCAATCTGATGCAAGTCAGGGTCTTGGTAAATCCAAGGGATGGATTGAGGACAACGATCAGGTTTATAATAACGTACTTCTTGTGTTTGCTTTAATTATATAATCAGAGAATATAATGCGGAAAGTAAAGCACACAAGACACCAGAGATTTTTTTAACGAGGAAACTACAACCTGTAGAAAAACCTCGGGACCTCGTCCAGATTGAACACCGCACAGTACAAACTGTCTACAAACACTAGCCTACTATAAGACTTCGGTCTGGGATGTAGCAGAGACCAATTCCAACCCTCCAAGCAGTTGGCTACTGTCGCACTCCTTACGTCTCTAGATCCCCCACAGATCGTCACACACTTGATTCCCCTATCTGACGTCCTTTACATGCCTAAGAGTTGCTTTAACCGCTGTTAAAGGCTTGTGTCAACAATTCCGGCTTTGCAACCTAAATTATCAACGTATGTTTGAACTGTCCTCTATTAGTTTGACATACACAAAGTGACTTCCTTCGGATTTCTCCAGGTCATACGAAAATCTACTTACAAGCGGGGGCTGACAAGTAAACCGAGTAAACTATGCCCAACTTGTCTCTACCTCAGTTGTAAAAGAAGAATCAGTTAAGAAACTTATACAATTGGAGCTAGCTAGGTCTTACAATACCGAGTGCAGCCATGCGTTGCTTCCTTTCAAAACCCTGTGTGTAACGTATCAGTTCTTGAATGGCCTTATATCAGAAGAGAAGGACCGTAGAATAGACAAGAACGTGATCAGGTTACCAAGGTTACAGGTTACTCCGATTTCAACCACTAAGGTCTCAATCTCCTACCTGTGCTTCCCAACTCTCAAGAGAAGTCTTTATAGTCGTAGGTAAATCCCAAGAGGAACTGCTACCTAATAGAGGATGACTTTACCACAACAAGCGTTCACCGAAGTGAAAAGATTTTTACGATCTCTTCCCTAAGGAATCTTCACGTATGCTTGATGCTTGTAGTATTCGTCCTTAGACACCTCAATTTATAGCACTCAATAAGATAGGTTGCTTTGGAATAAAGCAACTAATTACTTGTCCCACAAGTTTTGGAAACCCTAAACTTGCAAACCAAGTAAAAGAGATTTACCTCAATTGGATATCATTTATCATTTATCTGCCAAGTGTTTATTAGCTCATAAACACTTCAAGATTGATATCTAACAGACCAGTGATAATCTTTATCTTATTGATACATTGAGAACCGTTAGATGGACCACATAATATATTTTCGTGATAATCCAAGTCCAACTAAGAGATAAAGGAGTTCAGAGTTTAACCCGAGTGAAAACCCCAAAGAATATTCACCTAAGACGATTCGCAAACCGTCCATCTGAATCACATCCAAAAGTATCGATTTTGGGTTCACGTTAGGTACGCGTACAAAATGACACTTTGGAACTCAGGAGAATTTCCGAGTTTCTGTTCACGTACGGTTCGGGAACCGTCCGCCATTCAGATTAGGGTTTAACTGGATCCGCTGGAAGTTCTGGGCTTAACCAGTACTTAGACGTGTTAGACGTCCTCAGCTATAATCCACTGGACTCTTGCTCAAGAGTACTCCTTTAGATGCACCCATATCCAACAAGTGATTTGCAAGCAAACCATTGCAATGGACAAATGGTATCGAATCTATCTCATGCATTCTTGTAAACTTAGTATTTACGGGAACAAATACCAACATAACACATGGTCATGTAGACAAGAACACGATCTCAATCGCTATTAATATCACTACTAAAGTAGCCGACTATTTCGAAAGATAGAGAAAGTAGAATAGAAGAATTTCCGTAAAAGTTATAACTCCTACTAACCTTTTGTTGATGAAGAATAATTGATGTCTTCTTTGTCTTCACAGTCTCCGTCTTAAAGGTCTCTACTACTTAGTCTATATCCCAATTCTGAAATCTAAATTCTAGTAGGCTAAATCAAGAATTGTGTTTTGACACCTAAAACTGACAACCAGCTTGACATACCAACGCTAGTAGGTTTGACCGGACAATGCCCTAACAACTGATAAGACAACAGATACACTATTATAACCGCGAGCAGATTGGGAAGCAGTTCTGGACAAAGTTGTCGAGAAGGAGCCAGAGGTGGAACTTGAAAACAGATCGGAGATGGAATAGATGCAGAAACATGGTCCAATCTCTTTATCACTAGAAGGAACAACCTTACAACCAATATAAATCACCAAACACCCTTGCCGGAGAAACTCGTCGATAAAAATTGATCGATGCACATCACTCTTATTACAACATAACCAGCAAACAAGATAACAAAGTTGAAGAATCGAAACCCCGAGCAAAATAACAGCCATTCATAGGAGGAGAAAATAGGTTTAACCTCAAACAAACAAAAACTGAAATAACAAATCAAAGGAAGTAAAAAAACGAGAACATGAAATGAAACTAAAGGCTAAAATACTAACATGGGAGGGAGATCCACCCAGATCTGCTCCATTAGGAGCCGATCTGAGCAGAAGACAAGAGGGTCGGTGAAGGTTTTTCGTTTAAAAGAAAAAGGAGGAGAGGGGATGAGAGAGCTCTAAACTTTGGAGATGTCTTCCCAGCATAGTCACACTTTTACTAATAAAAACAATTAAAGATTATATTTGAATTTTTTTTTGATCAATTATAGATTGACACTTATTGAAAAAGGAGAATGTGTCGTAGGGCCTATGGCACATGAATGTGCATCCCAAGTAGAAACCTAAAGTTATCCCTTTACTTATATATAAAGGATACTATAGCTATGTAACCTTATACTTCTATCAATAAGATATTCTCGTTTCTCCATCTGTTTTACTTCTAAAGAATGAAGTATTTATAAATTGGAGATAAAATTATGTTTCCTAATAATATATAATATCAAGAAATTTATATCATTATATAACCAATTGGATGTCTAGAAATTTATATAATAATAATTTATCAAAATTTCTTTTGTCTAGTAAGTGGTTTCCTCATTAACAAAATAATTAAAATAATTGCAAAGAAGTAAGTTATTAACCTTTGGGTGAATTTTGTTTTTCTATAAAGATTGGCAAAAATTTATCTTTGTAGAATTCAAATCTTAAAATGTAGATTTACCTAGGTTGTCCTTGTGATCAAATATCATAATAAAGTCGTATCAGTTCACTGAAAAAAGAGGTGGTGGTGTACTTGGTAACTCTCCTTTTCTGTTTCAAACTGTCCATATCTAATTAATGACTTGAAAAGATTAAGCGGTAATAACTGAATTTTCACCCTCCATGTCGAGATTAATGTCTATTTTTTTTTTTGTTTTTTAGAATAAGTAAGGATATATTAATGAAGAAAAATATGTACAAAGAGTACTATTTACAGGGTCATAGACCAAACCCAAAGAACATCAAGATAGTGTTACAGATTACACACTACAGCCTCCCAGTTAAAGATAATTTGAGTAGAAGAATAGCCATCAAAAGCTTTCACTGGACTGCACCATAGCTTCAAGTCCAGTTTCACTGCCAGTATCATATTAGCCTTCGAAGTTGCAATACCACCGTGAACCCTTGAGCTCCTCTCCTTCCAGATTTGCCAGATTATGGCATAAGGCAAAACAGACCAAATAGAGTGAGTTCTACTGTTAAATCTGGATACTCTCCAGCTCCGTAAATGACCTTCCACAGTTGCAGCAGTCACCCACTTTATCTTCCAAGCATGCAAGAAATAGTCCCACAAGTTAGTAGCCCATTCACAATGAAGAAACAAATGATCATGCGTCTCCAACTCTCTTCTACACATCCGACAAAGATTTGTAGCCAGGTTTAAGCCCCTATGTTGCAACATAGACCTAGTTGGTAATGAATTTAGCATCGTAGCCCATATAATAAAAGACACCTTCGGCGGAATATGTTTACCACCCAACAAAGACACAAATGTACAATCTGTATAGTTTTTTTGTCAGTTTTCCATACATCTTCTTCGCAGTGAATTCACCCTCCAAACTATCAGTAGTATTCGCTTGTAAATGAACATCCCTCACCTCATGTCTTATCTCAAGCTTATCAATGCTTTCTGCAGAATTTAGGCCTCTTCTGAACCTGAAAATCCACCCCCATGAATACAGTTCACCAACACTAATCCACCGTTTTGTACTGACCGTAAAATTATTAAAAGATAATATCTAAAGTAGGAAAATAAAACACTATATTTTTTTTTTTCTGGATCGGCCTAAAATTGAGATTGTTGAGCGCTGATCTAAAGTATTCTTTTAGACAACAATTATACCCTTTCGAGTATAATTTGCGATTACATGCGTCTTACATAATTTTTTTGACTTAAATGTACAATGAAACAATATAACAACGTATCGATTTCGATGCGTGTATGCTAAAACAAGAATTTTGATGATGCAGTAAGAGGAAATAAAATATGAGAAAAACCGTTAAATCTCATTGTCATTGATAACACTCAATCTCATGTACTTTAAGGAAAATAGGCACTCCGAAGATGTCTTTATTGATATCTAAATGGTATCACAACCGTCAACTCAATCGTGGTTGTTGAAATATGGAATTGAGACAAAACTATGGTTGCAACAATTCAACACTTTTAAATAGGCATGATCCTTGATTTCAGACGCGGGCTTGACCATAGTCAACCTGATCAACTTTTGGCAGGTCAATCGCCCCGCCGGAACTCAAGTGCTGACTACCGTCTAAGAGCATCTCCAATGGGAGATGGTTGTGCTTCCTATTTTTGTTGGCACATATAATTTTAGAAGATTTTCCCGGAAATGTGATAGATGAATGTGAAACTTAAATGGAGAACATTTAGCTTCACATCCTTCGAGAGATCAAGATGTGAAGATGCTAATCACTACGTTTATCTAATTATTTAGCATGTACTTTAAATCTTCAAAATTATCTAACCGATTTCTACAAATCAAGAAAAATTAGATCAAAATTTATTTCGAGGATGTCTTCCAACTAATGTCATGTAGAAACACTACACGATTCCATTGGAGGTGGTTTAAGGCTGCCAACCCGTTCACAGTTGACCTCATTCACTATCTTTGACCATTAGTTTTTTCTTTACCTGAGATCGAAATTTATAGACACCGTATTTCTTCGATCAAAAATAAATAAATATAAATATCCAAACCACTTAAAAATATCTGCACACCATAGACTAAAATATAAATTCCTTAGGCCATGAAAGATCCAAAGAGTAGGATTGGCAACAACCTTAATTCTTCTTTTCCTTTGTTGGGAATGCTTATTTTGCTACTGACAGCACTCTAGACACGACAACACAATGGACATGAGTGAAAGAGTATCCATAGGATGACCCCAACTCTTTACCATGTACTCTACCCATTCAATATCTCTATATAAGTCTCACAACAAGTTCTTGGTTCTATATAAAAAGAGAAATCAGTATGATATTTAGTGTTGTTTCTGTTTGATTCTTGTATAGAGTAAGCTCAAATTCCTTAAACGTTTTTGGTTTAACATGTCGTGTACGTCCTCAAATGAGCTTCTTCACTTGTTTTTCATAACCTTCATCTTTCAGTTCGTTCTATTACTGCAAGTTTAAGTCATGCCGTGTGTTTACAAAATCTGTTTTAAAGATATCTTCACGCACACATACTAGTAATATTAGTATATTGACGACGTTTTTCTCTTTCTGTTTTATGTATCCATTCCTGATTAAGAAGAATATTAGTACGATGGATGATGTTGGATTTGTAGATGAGGAAGGATCCTGTGACATGGTTAAAATAAAACTATTTCGACATTGTGTCGCAAATTTTTTGATAACTCCCAAACGACAATGAATTTGAAGTTAATTTTTTGGGAGCATATTCTTCTTATAGAGCTCTATGTTCATACAAAAAATGAGCCCATTTTGAGATGTATAAAACCACCTTCTACACCTTTGAAAACTATCCGTTGGTTAGTTTTTTGATTCAACGGTTAAAACGACAATGGGTAGATGGTGGTTCTATACAAATCGGAATGCGCTCATTTTTGGTATGAACATGAATCTCTATAAGAAAAACGTGGTCCCAAAACATTATCTTCAAATTCATTGTCGTTTGAAAGTTATCAAAAAAATTGCGACACAATGTCAAGATAGTGTCATTTTAACCATGTCACAGGATCCTCTCTCTTTATAGATATGGATTCTTCATTTGACATTGACAACTGTGGTTGGCTCATGGATTACATGAATGAAGCTCGTGATACTACCGCTTCTATATGGCCTTCTCAGGTTCTTAATGACCAACAATTTTCAAGGTTTATGGCTTTTCTCCTAGGATTTATGCAGCCGTTTTTTTTATAAGACTGTTTGTTTTTTCGTCTTATCATTTCTCAGATTAAAATGGTAACTCATTTTAGTGGATTTAATTACTAGTTTTTTTTCCCTTAATTTCTAATGCAGGGCATATCATGGGCTACCTGATTTCTCTCGGGAGAGTAATGAAACCAACCTTGACAATTCATGCACGAGGAAACGGTATCTAACCCTTTCCACCATGATCCATGATGAGCCGTGTTTCCCATCCTTAAACGGGCTTGGCGTTTCGGATTTGTAGCTGGCTGGCTTTTGAATACCAGATGCAATCAACAATGAATTGGGCCACCTGCAATTCCTAAGATTAGCTGAGCTGTTTTTACGGATTGGTATCTAACCCTTTCCACCATTTTTTTATATTTGTTTTGAAAGACAGAAAAATAAAAAATCTATCATTTTGTTTTTGGCACCCTTTCCATCATTTTAGCTAGTGTAATTCATGGAGTTTTTTTTTTTTTTTTGACACGGTAAGCTGTAATTCATGGAGTTTATGTTTTAAGAAACTTTCTAAATATACAAGTTTTAAAGATGTGGAAAATAGAAAAATTACATGCCTTCAATTGACTTATTTTCCGATGGAGGTGTCAGAAACAAAATATTAGGAAAACGATGCGCATGCATTTTTGATCTAATAGCTCTGTAATCATCCAAAGGAAAAGGAAAAGAAAAAAAAGGATATTCATTTTTCCATTAAGAATAATTTGATCTAATAAGTTGGTGTGTGCAAAAATGATTCGAGGTCTTTTCAAATATTTTTGGTTCTTGAATTGCTGATTGTTCTTGTGTTTCATGCATAATGCTTGGTGCCTCTCGAGTTTGGACATTAAATGTGGACACCAATAGGTGGCACCAAGTGTCACCACGTAATTCTGTGTTTCATGGTTGCCTGGGAAGATGGAGAAGTGAGACTATTTTGTTTTCCCAAAAATGTAAGAATGGTTTGTGTGCAAGTGTCAGGCTACAATTGCCTCACTTTATGTATCTCAATTGTAGCTCACTGTGACAAAAGTTTTCCCCTGTAATAGTCAGACGATAAAATGGTTCTCGAGCTGTTAGACCTGGTGTTACAGAAGTGTAAACTTCTGTTTTTATTTCTGTTCTTATATTTCTGTTTTCTGTTTGTGTCGGTTGTGCATTTAATGTGTCGGTACTATAAATACTTTGTATCAGTCTCTTTCTGAGGTAAGAGAAACAGAAACCAAAAACACTGTAACAATAATTCAATTGAAATGAAATCTCTCTACACCATTTCTTACATGGTACAGAGGGAGCTTCATCACCTCTGTGAAATTGAAGCTCTACATGTATCAATTTTCATCTTCTTCTTCTAAATCTTTACATTCATGGCGTCCACTGAAGTTCTTGTTCATATACCTCTCAATTTAAAGCTCCAACGAAGCTCACCGCAACCAATTATTCAATCCGGTCATCACAAATTAAACCGCTACTTCGAAGTTATAATCTGTTCAGATTTGTTGATGGTTCCTATCAAGCTCCACAAAAATTAATCAAGAATTCCAATCCGGTTAGGAGATCTGCAACAGATGAAACAACTGATGAAGGAAGTATAGATCTAGATGATTCTACTGCTGAGTATGTACCTAATCCTCAATTTGTG
>JAJJMA010135819.1:0-13629 GCA_023529015.1 Papaver nudicaule
TGCGAGGTGTAATTATCGTTGAATTATGTTTTTCCATCTTGGCATATTAGAAGTGGCATATAATAAAAACAATTGATATGTGATTATTCCTTTTAAAAACAAAAAACTTTTGAATCATAAAACTTCATTCTTAATTGGCAAATGCTAGATGATACATGGATGCAACTCTTGTTTGTCTTCTAATATCAGTCAAATAGGCACTCCTTAATATATATTTTTGTACCTTGATTGCCTAAATGAAAAACAATAGAGTTCTGATTTATGTAAGAAATCTCCGTTACATCCTAATCAAAACCTTATATGCACATTAAATCTCTACTGCACAGTAACCAAAACCCTATTTACATATTAAAAGTTAATCCTAAAGTCATGAGATAAATTAGATAATATCCTAATCCTAAAGTCAATAATATAAGCAGCAATGGAAACATCTTATAGAACGGTAATGATTGACCATAATATGTTTAAACAAAATACTGGATAATTCTTTAGAAATGGCATATTTAAATAAAATAATTAGTCATTGGGTGTGTGTTAACAAATATCATCATGCGATGGTATTCATAATAACACCAGCATCTTACAGTAAAACTATTTTCATGTTTTGTTGCTTCAAATTTCATTATGGCATTTTTACAAGCGAATACCAAGCTGGTGATAGTAATGGGTAATCAAACCCGAGTAGTAAGATGGTGTAATTATACTGGCTTTAGTTGGAAACAAAGAGACAAGTGGGAGAAAGAAAATTGCCTATCCAAGTAAAAATGAGAAGATAAAAATTGTTTGTCTAAGGTTGCTAGGGAAACTGTACTTTGAAATTGAATTGTTTCTAGAAGACTCAATGTTTTTGCTTAGGTACTTTAAGTAGAGGTTTAAAAATGTTGTCATCATTTTTTATTTTCTTTTTGTGTTTTGCATGGTAATTTTTGTAAAAAAAAATGTAATAATTTATCTCTTAGCTTCATAGTAGTAAAGATATAGACATAAAAATGAGTTCACAATTTAACATACGATTTAATACCCGAAGATAACTATTTTTGTAATAGAACATAACTTCACAATTGGATGAGTGATTTCCTTGTTCGGTGTACTGCGTGTGTTTAGACCTCAAGCTTAGTCCAAGTTCAATTGTTAACATTAATGGAATAACTAAATTTTCGTCCGTAATGTACGATCAGAGATGACAATCATAGAAAGTATATTTTATTAGTAGGAGAGATCTTAGTTTCGGTTGGATTCCTTTCGGATATTTATACAAGTATGGATTATGGCGATTTCGGTTGTTACATAGGGACCAATCTTAGTTACTAGATGAGATCCTAAAATATCGGGATTAACTAAATAATAAATATCTTCCAGGGGAATCCTCTAAGTACTTCAGTTCTCAGGCCCACCTTCCTACTGGGTTCTCCTTCAGTTGTCAGGTCCCTATTTCTTGCTATCTGCACCTGGAGACTTAGGTCTCACCCCAGTTGTCAGCTACTGACCCTTCAGTATGTTACCATAAGAGTTGAACCATATTTTGTCACCAACAATACCTGAAATGAGTAAAAATTAGAAACGGATCATGTCTTTCGCTAAACAAAAAAAGAAAAAGGAACGAAGGGTGCAGGATATAATACTACCTCAAGGTAGAGGTTTATGGAAAAACGATTCAGACAATGGAGACCATTGTTGAAGACATGTCAAATATTGTAATAAAGAATGGTGCATATCAATCAAATTTTGGTGGGATAAATGGAAGGACGACTGTGTATTGAGGGTGAGATTTCCAACACTATTCAACTTGTCTTCTCAGAAAAATTGCACTCTTAATGATTTGATGGAGAATGGTCAGTGGGACATCCAAATGAAGAAAAATCTTTCTCAACCTCCATAGATTATTATATTGTAATCTTGCAACAAGATTCAACTCATATTCCCGTTACAAATGGTTAGTGATTTAGAGCAAGGTGTCGATTTTTGAAATACCCAAGGATTTGGGCAGCTGCACAAAATGCCATTCCTACTACAAACAAGTAAGAAAAGGATGCAACATCAACATCACCGTATGATTCTTGTGCAATACATGGCCTGACAGTTAATCACCTACTTCCTCACTGCACATATACACTGAAAATCAGGGGATATTTCATTGGTGGTTACAAGGTTAGCTGGGTGCAGAAGGGGAGTAAATTAGGACTGTTACAAGCTTGGAAATTCAGGAGAGGAGGAACCATAAGAAATAAAATATGTCATGATATTTACTATATAACGAATAATCTAGAGTAGAGAAATAAAAGGAAAATGGCTAACAAGAAGCCAAGAAGTGATCCTCAATGAAGCATTGACACTCTTATGAGGATCCCATTGGAAAATGGTTTTTTAGGTACTCCTTCCAGAAAATTGATAACTCATCGGGAAGTCTTAATCGATTGGTTAAATTGACATTTGGACAGGAGCTTTATGCTCTTGTAATTATTTTTTTTTGCTAATATTTTTTTTTTATTAATCGAAATCAGAATCAACAGAATTACAAGAATTAGATGGAAGCCTAGCAACAAGCTGGGCTCCAATCCCTTTTTGAATGACAACTCCAACCATATGGAAAGGAAAATCCCCCACTACGACATTCACATCATGGCTAGCCATATAATTACGCAATCTCTTCAGAAACTCCACGGTTTCACTACCCAACTCCCCTAAGGTGGTAAAAGCCAGCACACCAAGAGCAAATCCCTAAGCAGTACATTTCTTTAAATATTTGTCCCTCTTACGAGCGACCGCATCATCAATTGCCTTGCCAGGGACAAAAGTGCGCACCCCTCCGCCTGTAAAAGGTGAAACAACTGTGATATCCATACACACATCATGCCCATTCTCCCAGTTATACACTAAGATATCCGCAGGTCTCAAAGCTACTCCGATGTCTGAGAGGAATCCCAAGTCAACCTCTTTCCTAACTGGAACCCCGTACGATAACAAATATCATCAAAGGTATCACGAACCAGGTCATATCTGTATTTTTTTTTTTTTAACCCTCGTTATGGAAAAAAAAATGTCAGCGTTGACGCTATTGCCATTCAGCGTTGACGCTATTGCCTCCACCAGCTTAGAGCTGTCTCCCTCCCCCTTTCTTAATTCAGATCTTTCCTCTTGTACAAACCCTGATAAAGTCTTGTTTCCTTAATTTCACAGCTCCACAGTCTCTTTTCTTTCTGGTTTATTTCTCCTTAATTTCTAGCTATCACCCATGGATTTTAGTGGAGCTCGGAAAAGAGGGAGACCTGACGCTGCCTTAAATTCCAATGGTGGATTCAAACGGAATAAACAAGGTACCTCTTTTCTTTCTATTTGTATTGATTTTTCACTCAGTTTTTTTTTCTCTTTTTTTTTTTTTGTTTTAGTTCCTTTGTTTTGTTCTTAATTAGGGTTAGTATTTGTATATCAACACATCTAAACTTTCTCACGATCTCTACAATTTGGGTTTAGTACAAGGCTTATCATAATCTGCCATTCCTTCTGTATAATTTAAATTTCGGTGCTTCTTTCCCCAAGTGCAAAAGGTTCAAGTTTTATTCCAATCCCCTTTGTCGCTTACACTGTTACACAGACACAGTCTCAAATGTAAGATTCTACTCATTAAAATTACCTTTTATACATCCTTCATTAACAATGTAGTCACAAAAGCATGAGATTCACAGGCAGAATGTAAATATGTTTGAGGGGTAGGTAGGGCATTCTTAAGCTATTCTATATATGATGTGCTATGCCTCTTTATTCATGGTGTAAGGTACTTGCAGTATCATTGAGATGGGAGATAGCTGCTTTTAAGCTATTGGTTGATGAAATTACTCGAAAACATGTTTTTTGAAAGGGCTTATGTTAACTTATCCCCTTTTCTTTTACATGTAACCTACACATTGAAAAGACAGGAGTAAACAAACAAACAAACAAATCCATAGACATAAATTATTGCTGTAGGTAGAAGTCATTGTCTATCTATTTGATTGGCAATGTTAGTTTCTTTTGAGGCGAATTTTGCTCAACAATGTTAACTAGTAATGTATTTAAATATTCACAGAGTACAAAACTTAATAACTCACTGAAGTAACTGAGATTAAGTAATTAATGTTCTGTAACAGAAGCGGAGACCTTTACACCTGGTATAGGAAGCAAATCAAAGCCATGCACCAAGTTTTTCAGGTTCTAATCTTAAACTGCAAAGTATACAAGTTAACTTAAAATGTTGTCTCATTCGAAAGCTAATGAATTTGGTATTTTAAGTTGTGAAACAGGTGTCATATCTCATATGTTTAATCAAGTTAACAAAGAAAATTGCACAGATAATGGTTGATTTCCAAGACTGAAACCACATTTAACCAAATGCTGAATCAATATCAAATTAAAAGCAATCTTATTTGGAGGGAAATTGTTTTCCTCTTTTACCCGTCTTATGTTGTGGAGTTTAGTTGAAAAACCTGATAATATATTGTGTTTAAATAATTTGATGAATTAAGTTCACATATAGTTGGTAATTGTCAACAAAGGCACCTGACTTGTTAATTATTTTGAAAATATGCTCATGTGGCCATTTTAAAGTGTTCTATCACGTTAATCAAGTTTGTAACTTTACTCATCTAAACTCAATTATCTGAAACTTTTAAAGATTTTTCAATCATTATATTCTAGTATCAGAGTTACAGATGTAATATCTGATCATGGACCTCATATTGTCGTTGGGGTGACTTTAGAGATACAGCCACCTCTTCCTCATTAAAAAATAAAATAAAATTAGTTTCAGGTTAGTCTTAACTGATTCCAAGCTCAGGTGGAATAGGTTGTTGCTAACATCATCACTATGGTATCAATTTGGTTAATGTATACTAGCGATACCGGAAGTTATTTTGGTAGTTTTCATAGTTTGCCTGTATATATAATACTAAGCTCTCTCTCTCTCTCTCTCTCTCTCTCTCTCTCTTTTTCACATAAAGTTTTAGTCATGATTTGTGTGATGCTTCTGGATGCAGCACTTCTGGGTGTCCCTTTGGTGAGGGATGCCACTTTCTACACTATGTTCCTGGTGGTATCCATGCTGTAGCCCAGATGACCAACTTGGGTGGAAACCAATCTCATCAGCCACCTTCTAGAAACCCGCTAGGCCCACCACCAATGATGGCGGATGTTACATCTCCATCTTCTGGGAAAACAAAAATGTGCTCCAAATATAGCTCGGCTGAAGGTTGTAAGTTTGGAGACAGATGTCGATTTTCTCACAGAGATAGGGAATTTGGTAAACGGATGGGTTCACCCTATGAAGATCCACGAGTTATGGGAATTCCTCCGCATCTAATGGGCGGGATGCCTTACAGGTACGAGCAGCAAGCTCCACCGCCTCAAAGCCTTGCTGCACCAGCAAATTTTGGTGCCTCAGCAACTGCCAAGATCAGCGTAGATGCCTCCCTGGCCGGAGCTATAATTGGGAAGGGAGGTTGGAATTCAAAGCACATTTGTCACATTACCGGAGCCAAGCTTGCAATACGGGAACATGAGTCAGATCCAAACTTAAGAAACATTGAGTTGGAGGGAACCTTCGATCAGATCAAACAGGCTAGTGCGATGGTTCGTGAACTAATTGTTAATGTTGGTGCTGCCGCGACAGCTGGGAAGAGTCACCAACCCCACGCTGCAACAGCACCTGCGCGATCAGCAAACAACTTCAAGACAAAACTGTGTGAGAACTTCGCAAAGGGTTCTTGCACTTTCGGTGACAGGTGCCATTTTGCACATGGCACAAGTGAGTTGCGGAAATCTGGAGTGTGAGTTTCTTGTCTCTCTCCTTCATCAAATTTTTGCTCTTTCCTTTCACTTTCGTAAACAAGCAGGGTATCTTCAGATGCTACTTTTGCAGTTGTGTGCATCTTTATTTGTGGTTGTTAGTTAGAATGCAACTACTTGTAAAGAAACATAATCATGTTATAAGAAATTTAGAGTTTTTTTCGTTTTTGTTTTTTCTGGAATCAGTTCTTTGTTTCTTGCAGCTTATTAAATCTTGTATTTTGGGGTGTCAAATTTCAGAGTTTGAAGTACAGTTTAGAATTATTTGCTTCTTCTCTAAGCTGCAAAGGGGCAAATGTTTTGTTGATTTGTTTTACAACATTCAAACCAGGGCATGCATCGCACTATCCCCGCTATTGATTAACTGTTTGTAGATGATACCAAATAGGAAATATTCACTTCAGTGCAGTCAAGAATCCCAATGCTGCAGCTTGCGCTGTGTTTCTGTCTGGTATTATTGCTCCCAGAGCACGGCCACTGCCTGAATGATTATACCAACAGCGCCTGTAGCAGCCATCAAGAAAAATAGATGCATCACGATGTCACATATTCTTGTTTTCCTCATTGCAGAGAGTTTGAGAAGATAACTTATTTTTGTGAGGGAGATCAACGTCTTTTGCATTACATTCACAACTTGAAAACAATAAAAATCCACGACGAACACAGTACACACCTGTGTAAACAATAAAGAAGGCACCGATGATGAGGCAGAAGTAGAACCAATAGGATAAAAGAGGCAAATTCAGTTCAGCCAACTCTTTTTCGGCCGTTTGTGAGTATAGTGAGTATAGGGGAACACCGGGCATTGTAGTCCTGGTCACAATTGATTTGTAACCAGCTGGTTGGCAATAAAAAGTAAGTGCTCCAAAAGTTCAAGCTATGTAGGTCTCCTTGGGGAGTACTTGCTTTTGTTTTAAAGGCTGATTTGGGGGCCGAAGGAAATGATCAGGGGACCGGATTTTTTATTCCTATCCTAGAGATGTTTATAAGGGGTGTCAAAATGATATAAAAAGTCTAAGTTACCCTTTTAAATTAAGGATTAACAAAAACCTTTATCTTCTTCTTCGTCGTCTTCTTCATCGTCTCATCGTCTCCTCCATCGTCTCATCGTCTCCTCTCGTTGTTTAATTTTGTCTATGATTAAGTTTTTATGCTTTGATTCCTCTTTTGAATGGTTAAAAATGATAGTTCAGAGTGATTTTCGGCTGGATAAAACCTTAAAAATCTAGACGAAAATCAATTATCGTCTGTGTTGAAAAATAAGTTACCAAATGTGTCGCAGCCAATCCAGCCGAAAATAGGCTTAATTTTGAAAAAGCTAGCCGAAAATTTACTGTACATCGTCTTCTTCATCGTCTTCTTCTATTTTCGGCTGGATTATGGGTTAAAATTGAGCCGAAAATAGGCTATAGAATCACAAAATCTAATTGTCGGCTGGGTGAAACCCTAAAAATCTAGACGAAAATCAATTATCGTCTGTATTTCATACAACAAAACCAGACGAAAAATAAGTTATCGCAGCCAATCCAGCCGAAAATAGGCTTAATTTTGAAAAAGCTAGCCGAAAATTTACTGTACATCGTCTTCTCCATCGTCTTCTTCTATTTTCGGCTGGATTCTGGGTTAAAATTGAGCCGAAAATAGGCTATGGAATCACAAAATCTAATTTAGTTTCGGCTGGATTTGTTGCCAAAAATCCAGACGAAAATTAATGGTGGTGGTGGCGGTGGCGCTGGTGCCGGTAGTAGTGGTGGTGGCGGCAGTTTGAATAGTTTAACAACTAATCTAAGTTTAGTTAAACTAATCTGATTCATTAGTTCTAATTAAATAGGGATATTTTGGTATTTAAGAAAATATGTCGGATAAGGGGTTTTTGAAAAAGCTTAGAAATAACTCTATTTTGTTTTATTATCCGGTCCCCTGATCATTTCCTTCGGCCCCCAAATCAGCCTTTTTTGTTTTGGGCAACTCGCTCTCAATTCTGAATAAGAGCTTGCTTGACATTGTCCTACTTTCCGTGATGTCACCCTTCAAAATTGATGAAGGTAATTGAGATGAACCCTACGACAATAATGGAAAAGGACGTTAATAACAGGTCGACACAGAAGGCCCCGGGGTGCATTACATCATACGGGGAATAATGACGTGCACGTGCACAGTATAATCTTATGGATTGATGTATATTATTAAGACAAGGATAAAATTAGCTCTTGGGCCAAAATGAAATCAGTGAAAATATCACTTCGTCGGAGGACAACATACACATTAACATAAACAAAGAGATCGGTCAAGATAACCTTTGGTGGTTAAAGAATGTGGAAGAGCTGTGGAGGATGTTCTCTGTTGAAGTGTTGATTGTTCTTGCTTGTGTCTCTTTGGGATTTGCTCATTTGGTTATCGTTTGCTGCCTCTGTCTGTCTATGCCCTTGTTGTTAATGTGCAGTTACAGTCTGCGGTGTCAATTGTTCTTTCTCGAGCAAAGAAAAAGAAAAGGAAGAAAAAAGTAGAGTTTTATAAGAAGTCGAGTATCAGAGTAGTTGCAACATAATATTGAAACAAAAGAGTCTCCTTTTCAGTACAACAAGTCTATAGAGCTTAAACTCATAAATTAACTAAAATCTAGTAATTAAACAGCATAAAGAAGAAGAAGATCAGAGAAGACGCGCTTTACAAGCAATCGCCCCGGCGTCATGGATTATTTAAAAACTATAGCGATGTTGAGCAAGTTTTAATCTAAAACTAAACTTTTGTAAGGATATTATTAGTGATATCACCCTGCACTTGTTCTTCCAATTCATTATCTTCTTCCTCCTCGATGTCGTCTTTTTCAAGATTGATGCCTTTGTACCACTTTGCGAGAAATAGATAAATCACAAAATCTACTGCAGCTAGAACAGCGATAAGGAAGTAAAATCTGTGCAGGTGACCCATGTTCAGATTGTCAGGAATCCAACCTGGTCTGTTTCTTGTAGTGGTGATGGTCATTACTATGTTAACGAGTAGACTGCTAACATAATTCCCAACAGACATCGAAGCCATGCATAGTGAGCTTCCAAAACTTTTTATCCCGTCTGGAGCTTGATTGTTAAAAAATTCCAACTGGCCTACGTACATAAACACCTCTGAGGCTCCAACTAATGTGTATTGCGGTATTTGCCAAAATATGCTTAATGAACTAGAGCTTTCACTGGAGGTAATTCTCTTTAGCCTTTCCATTTCTGTAATTCCTGCTGCAAGCATAGCCAGTAATCCGATTAATATTCCAGTTCCCATTCGTTGGAGCTCTGTTAAGCCTTTGGGATTCCCAGTGAATCTGCCGGTTATTGGTACCACAAACCGACCATAAATTCCAGTAAATATAAGAACGCTGACAATATCGAAAGCCGACATACTAGCTGCTGGCAGGTTGAAGCTACCAGTGCCTGTATCCATGACTTCTCCTTGCTCAACAAAAAGGGAGGCCATCTGGGTGAAAATTACGGAATAAATGATGGTGCAAAGCCAAATAGGTAACATTTTCAGCACACATTTTACTTCTTCTACTTGAGTAACTGTACAAAGCCTCCATGGGTTTATAGTAATGCTGTTTTGATCAGATAGATCTTTGTCGCTTATCGTTGCTGCCTTGTCTAAGAACCTGAAAAAGAATTCCAAAAGTTTATCAAAAATTTTTGGAGTAGAATTTTTTATACCAATTTTTTATACATAAGTTACTTACCCAAACTTATCACTGTGAAGGATTTTCCTACACCCTTTAATTGCAGACTCGCCTTCCATTTCGTAGAGCTTATCACCATTTGAAGGAGGTAGAACATTCCATTTTCTCATGGCTGCAACAATTACTTGAGCTACACGTTTCAATGGATTTCCACTAGGCTGAAAGTATCGATAATTTGGAGTTCCCAGATAGAACAGAGCAAGTCCAATAATTGCAGAACCCATGGAAGCCAAGAATCCGAAAGTCCAGTGTCCTGAATCCTCAAAGTAGACCAAAATTGTATTTGAGAAGAGTGATCCAAAGTTCAATGCAAAGTAAAAGTAACCGAAGAAGACAGCTTTTGATTGTCTCTCTTTTGGGTCCAATTCATTAAACTGATCCGCTCCAAATGTTGCAATTGTTGGTTGGTAACCACCATAGCCGAATGCTATCAAGTAAATCGATAAGTAAAAGACTGCAACACCAACTGAAGAAGGTTTTGAGCATAATAATATTTTGTCTCCACAACCTACTGGCTTGATCAAGAGTAACCAAGTTGTCAATGATAATGATACCAGCCCCTGCAAATCAAAGAAGTATCCCATAAATTATAATTTAAATGATCTAAAGCGAATATGTATAAATTGATAGATTCAAATTTAGTTAAATTCTTACCAGTACAAGAATAAACTGAAAGATTGCACAAGTTAAGTATCTTCCCCAGTAAGAATCGCTAAGGAATGCACCAACTAATGAGAACAAGTAAACAGTTCCTGTCCATTTACTAATGTTGTTTGCAGCTTCAGCACTATCTTGATCCAGAACCCTTGTTAAGAACAGAACAAGGTTCACACTCACACCGAAAAAAGCTAGCGTTGCCAGACCTTGATTCACTGCGGTACCAAAAAATAAATAAAAATCATTAATCACAAGAAAGTTATGCATATATTGTTGTATTGATCATGCATGGTTGTGTACCTAGTAAGAGATTGGCTATCTTCCATCCCCCACAGTTTGACTTCAAAGCAGGATTTCCTTTTCTGTCTAACGACCCATCGCTTGCAACGGAAATCATCTTTCCTCGATTTCGACACGATTCTTCTTCTTCACTTGCAGATGTTGTTCCACGAGAAAAGCACAATTGTTTCTTAACCTGATAATATTATTGATTAATTAATTAATAAATGATTAATTAAAAATTTGAGATTAATTAACCACCAATCCTATTTAGTTCAAACCGTAACTAGTGGGGAGTGTGGGAAGTTAATTAGGTAGTTATCTAAATTACTTACTAGTTTTCAAACCCAAATCATTAACTAAAATGAATAATTAAATTTTTCTTAAATTCAAAGCAATTAAAAAAATTAGATTTTCAGAATTAATCTAAAATTATTGAAACAGAACAGATAAATTAACCATGGTAATAGTATACAGCCAGAGACTGTAAATTTATCCAAATGAAAATATGAAAATCAAAACAACTTTGAAGAAAGAGATGAAGTAATTTTTCTTTGATCTTCATGACGACTGAGTTACCTTTGTTGTCACATGGTTGAACCCGAATTTCAAAGCCATCCTCTACAAGAAGAAAAGAAAAGAATTACGAGTAAGAAATTTTGATTTTTCACCATTGCTAATGAAACTAGTTTACCAAAAAGAAAAGAAAAAACACAATCGAGTACGGATAGCTCCGTGTGTTTAGATATTTGATCACCAAAGTGGGAACTAATTTTTTCCTCAATAGATGGAATTCACAAATAACAAAAGTGTACAATGGAGCTTTCATTTGCAATGCAACAAAACCAGTATTACTCTGACGTTCCTCGGAGGAAGAAGAATTTTCAGATTCTCTGCTTCGAAATTCAGTGGGAAATCTAAGTGGTGGCAACAATATAGAGTATTTTGGATTTAAAATGAGGAGTATTTCTCAAAATAGGCAATATCTTTTGGAAACATTTACGACAAAATTTGATGTATATGAGGAATGATTAATCTGCATTTGTGTACCTCCAAACACTTACGTTTTAGATGACATGCAATAACTTACACGAAAACCAGTGTTCTACAATTAGACTATCAGAGTACGTACTGAGAAAGAAGGAAAGAAGAGAAGTTATCAGAATAAGGCAAGAAAGAAAAGAAGAGAGGAATGAGTTAAGAAGAAACGAGTGAGAAGCAGTTGCTTATATAGGAAATAGAGATGGATATTTTGGAGAAAGGTAATTTGTTATTTACCTCGAAAAGGTAAGATGAGGGCTAGCGCCTGATTTCATTTTCAAGAAAAGTTGGTTTACTAGTACAAACGTGAACTGGCTCCATGGGTTAAAAACACCACCACGATCATAGAAACAAAATACATCACGGCTTTTTTATCCAAATTGAGGGGGTTGTGTGCCATTGCATGGACCATTCCCGGTGCACCAAAAAAAAAAAAAAAAAAAAAAAAAAAATACAAAGCCAAGTACTTTTTCATCACAAGTAGAAAAAGAAAAATGTTTGTGCATCTGAATATACAAGAAATGATACATTAGGAGAATTGGGTAACGCGGGTAAAAAAAAATAGTTTGATACATATAGGTTGTCCGGGGAAGTGCTGGACCATACATGACATTTGTGTCGGTATCCGTATGCATGAACCTTAGCCAGATCCCTATAGTATAGTACGTGCTTAAATTTAGGAACATCTGTGAATAGGTTCAGTTGTCAATATTAAGTATCAACAGTGAAAAGTAGCTAGGTCAAATATGATACACGGTATGCACATCCACACAAATTCCAGATGAAAATAAGTTGCCAGTACTGAAGCAGCTTACTGTTTAGTTACCAATCAGACTCTGATGTTTCCTCATCATCAACTTGCCGCCTGTTGAAATTACAAGAGTTATGGGATAATACTCCCTCCGCTAGTTCAATTTAAAATTTGTTCCAGACTAATTGAGCCATTTCAATTTTTTTTTTTTTTTTCACCTGAAAACGGTAATATTAAGAGAAAAAAAAATAGTATACAACCCAGGATCAGATTCACTTATCTACATGTGAATGACTGTTTCCCACTGAAATAAAATTTGATTAACTGTTACAAACTTGAACACATCTGAATCTATGAGCCATTTCAATTATATAGGTTATGTTTCTAATTTTGATTATTGTTATGAAATCTTGGTATAATAAATATTTATAATTTTATAGTCGTGTTCATACTCGTTTCGCAGATGTTTGAAAATGCTTTCTAACAATATAAATTTTACAACTATATGTGCCATAAGTTGAGGGGTTCATTTCCAAATTTTACTATTGTGATATCTACAAAGATATAATTAGAAAAAATAGATAAAAGTTATCTTGCCTTAAGAATTGTGCAAATCTAAGTAGCTCAATTAATCTGAGACTGAGGGAGTAACACATAGGCATTGTATTTTATCTTAAACAAGTTAATCTTGACCTGATATGAAAATGTTTTTTACTGCTGTCGTTTTTTTTTATAACAAACGAAGACGAATTTGAAGTTAATTTTTTAGTGGCACGTTGTTATTACAAAACCTGGCTTACATTAAGTGCTGCAAAAACTAGTTTGGGGCTACATTTTTTATACTTATCCGATAACCCAAATTAAAGGGCACCTAAAAACCACAATCGGTAACTCGATTTGGCTGTTAGCTGCCAATTGTTCTTGATGTTTTCCGTTTACGAAGACTACAACCATACTCACCCCTAACAGCTAAACCCAGCTTGGTGGAATTCATCAAAGTCAGACTTTAACAGGTTGAGTCCAATTAGCCAAGGACTATAGTAGTGTAGTGGTTGTTTTTTTGTTACCCTTGGCTTTGCTACATTTATCTTTTTCAACCAAGAAAAAAATCGTCACAATGCTAGCTCTAAAGACTAAAACATTATCTCTTGATAAGCCATGAAAAACTATGCTTCGAAAACAAAACACAAAAACATGAAGAGGTTGCGAGCCAAAGTTAGAGGGTTAACTTTTGTGGTCCACAGTACAGCGATATCCTAAACTCCGTAATAGTCTAAGTCAATGAGTGTAGTCATTCTGTGTGTACAACACATTGCGTCTACAATATATTCTCTTTTCACGCACACAAATTGGTTGGTTACTAGTG
>JAJJMA010135835.1:0-28009 GCA_023529015.1 Papaver nudicaule
ACTCAAGTAGTTACTTGGCTGAGGGATGTGGTTAATATACCGGATGATTCTGGAACAACGGTAAGAGTATCTTCACTTATCAGACAGTGTTTAAGAAAATAGATTTGGTAACAATGTTCACCTTCAACACTTCAGGATAATACTGCACAAGGATGTCCGGATCAGACCAACCATTCCAATCGACGTAATACTGGGAAGCGTTTAAATCCACATCTTGAGAGGACAATACCAGCAGGAAAATCTTTGACTGGGAAACGTACACAAATAAAGAAAACAGGAAGATCTTTTGTACCAGATCAGGGATTTGAGAGTGCCATATTAGGAAGAGTTATTATATGTTTCCTTTTCTAGTCATTTATATCTTTCTTGTTTTGGTGTTTTCTTTATATGTTATTCATATGCCATGTGTATCTGCAGGGTATCCCATGCAACCTTTATTCTGAAGAAAGGGAAAAAATTGTTGCTAGAGGTGTAGCTTTCATCGCAAAGGAAATTGAGGAAACTATTCAGGTTGGTGGGGAGAACGAGCAGAAGATTGTTTGCAATTTAGTGCAGGTTAATGAAGTGTTAGAGGAGAAACTCAGTTTACCCATAGCCGATACGAGTTGTGATAATCTGGGAGAAGCGGCTGGCGCTATCATCGGCTGGCCAAAATCTCATATAATATTCAGTACAAAGGTTAGTTGCTTGGATTGTTTGTCGTGGGAAAATAATTTTATTTGTGTTTTCACACGAGTCATCACCGATGGATTCCAGTTTGGTTCCGGAATATAATCTGCATGAAAATTACTTACTACGTACTACTATATTGATGCAAAGGTATCTCAGAGAAAAGAATCCGAATTCGGGCAAAACAAGGATATAAAAAGAGCAAATGTTCTACCAACTGGAGGTGGATCTCAGAGAAAGGAGTCTCAATCTGGGCAGCGCAAGGAGACAGCAAAGGCACATGGTCCACAGTTGGAATCTCAATCCGCGCCAAATATGGAGGTAACTTTTTTTTTTTTTTCTGTTTAGTTACTTGAATAAATATTGTTGATGTTCCTATGGCACATATTTCCGCAGGGTGTAAAATGCAAGCTCTGGTCAGGAGAGTCAAGTTCCAATCCAAATGTTGTTGCTCGAGGTAGAGCATTCAAATTACTGAGAAAAAAGGTGTTACCTGCAACAAATGAAGATGTTGATTGCCACAGAGTCCTCATTGATGAAGTATTAATGCATACTTATCGTTTACCCGTACGGACAGGAAGTATTAAAATATTAGAGCAGGCACTGGGAAAGGCAATTGCTTGGCCAATTGAGTGGGTCTCTTTGGATGTAATGCCTGAGACCGATAATATCTTGTCTTCGACGCATGAACTACTGAATGAGTCACAGGATGTGGAGCAAACAAAAGCCTATCAACATGAAGACAGTCGTACGACGGGTTTCAAATATGCAATGGAGAAATCACAACAAGAGATTACGAAAAGGTTTGCTAGGGCTCGCAAGGTATATTCAACTCCAGAAGGCAAGGCAAAGAAACCGAGAAACGCCGCTAGGATGCTATCACAACCGGATGAACAACATTTGGAGAATCCATCCAAAAAACAAAAGAAATAGCATTTGAGTGTAGGTTAGCAAGTGTTTGCTTAGTATTCCTTTCCATCCTTCTATTCATGGTCTCTTTCCATGTTTTTATTCTGTCTATGTATTTTCTCGTGATACTATTTTATTAATCCCGAGTAGCCGAGTAATTTCAAATGATTTTCTTTTATTTTTTTTAATTGTCGGATCTCACGATCAGAGTTTTACTTCATTCTTCTTCTAGTCTTTTATGAATCTTCATCATGAAATTACCTTCCACTTCACTTAAATTTCCTCCATAAACTATCCATTTATCTTATCCTCAGCTACAAATCCACATGCATATTATATTCTGGTATTGTTTATTGTTTCTTTGTCTTGGTAATTATCTTCTTCTCTCTGTCTTCTTCTTCTCTCTTCTGCTCAATCTCCTCTTTATTGCTCAATCTTTTCTTTCCTGCTTTCTTTTACTTCTCATCCTAATTCCTTGTGCCTTCGTCTTCTCCTTTAATCCATTCCTGACAAAGCTTCTTCCCCATGCTCAACCTATTCTTCCTTCTTGTCTTTACTCTCCCCTACTGTCTAGTTCATTCAACTCTACTCTATATAGGTTGCATGCGGTCTGTTGCTCTGTCATGAAATCTGCTCGAGATTTCACCAATTATTACAATCAAAAACCGAGAATAAACAAAAATAAAAAAAAGACAATCCTACCTCGTCAAATCCGTCTTCAAAGTGTTTTTCATCACCTTTTCTACGTACTCCACCTTCACTACAATCCCCTCAAATCACTTTCCCTTGTCCAAATCAAAACCAAAAGAGGAAAATCTCAACTCAAAAAGAATTCAACTACTTCTTCTAAACCTTTTCTTTCTTCAGACGACCCAACTTTCACTCTCATCTATATCTTCTCTTACCGAGAAAATGCTCGAACACCCAGACTCTTTCTGTATTGCGGTTAGAGTTCTAGTACCTTCTATAGCTGTCTCTTCTCTTAAGACGATGCTTAAGAAGTATTGGAAGCCTTGGACGGTAAAGGATTTAATCAAAACATCAGTCTCATGCATCTTCAAACTTACCATGCTGCATGCACAAGAAAAGAAAAAGATTTTGCAATTCAAAACATGGCGTATATATTGTTACAATGTTCTGGTAGAAGATTGGATTTACTACCAAGCTCAACCACAAAATTTCTTCTCTATGGCTACTTTCTTCATGCAGATTCATAGCCTTCCTGCAGATGACCGTACTGAACAAAAGATTAGAGAATTACTACGTCATGTAGGAGCAGTTTTATCGGTAGATGTTACTCTTCCTAACCCTAGAGTTGAAATTCTGATGAACCTGTTAACTCCTTTTTGGCCGGGACATGTGTTTTACAGGGATGAAGTACCTTCATGGGTAGCTTATAGATATGAAAACCTCCACACTGTTTGCAAAAATTGTGGAATGATCACACACCAAACAGTGGATTGTGTGATTACGCCTAAACCAGCTCTGTACAAGTTTCTGATGACCAACAAAGATTATCCATTGGCCATGGTGGGAAGTAAATTGAAATTGACTCACCCATTTGGGAATCGTCGACTATCTGATCATCAGAGGGGAGAATCAAGCACGGATCCGATTTGTGTGGATGAATCTTCATCACCTTCTTCCTCAGTCAAGGCTACAGCTGACTCAAAAACCTCGGGTGCTGACTCGTCTGAATATCGTTCATCTGGGTTCATACCGTTACAGAAAAATCAGCTCCCGACTCACGGGATCTACGAGTCAACTCGGCGATGTAACCCTCTCAAGCCTTCGGTCTGGTTGCCTGTAACAAGACAAATGTCTGACCGAGAATCTACTCTGGCCGGTCAGTCTGCAAACCTGTCAGGTATGTCAGAAAATTCAGGGGTACGTGTTAACAAACCTTCTTTGTTTTGTCCACAAACTACGCCAGCTGGTTCCTCTTCTATTCTTGGTCCTAGACCCGTGTCCTGCTCCGGAACCGCTTCTTCAGAACCAGTTCAACAAATATCAAATCCAATGGGCCATTCCCCTAGTCCAAGCCCAACTTCTAAATGGGATAAATTGGTTCTGGGCTTTCCTTCAAGTGACAAGGGCAAACGTCCGCTGGACCAGCAGGAGTCAATCTCAGAGTTGACTGGCAGAGACTCTATTCCAATGTCGAACATCTTCAAACCAGAATATGAGCATTTGGTTGCTGAGTATCTTCAACTAATTGATGCTCATGTCAATATTACCATCTCAATGATTCAAGGGAGACCTCTGGTGAATATCTCTCATAGGCATAGTGAAAAACCAATTCAAACGTTCACCAGGAGATTTAATCAAGATTCAAGAGACCAACTTCCTCCTTTGGACTTTGCTGCTGCACCTTCTTCATCAAAGACTCGAAGAATTAGGAACATAAATGAACTACTTGATGTTCGTTCTCCTTCACCATGTATGTCTCCAGCTGAAGTACCTATAATCCGTCGTTCGAAAGGGGATGATGCAAGCACTTATGAGCAGCATTACTCATTGAATGAGACTCTGTATAACCATACTTACCCCCCTACATATATATTCCCTATCATTAAGGATTCTCAGGAGGAATTCAGAGAAGCAATACCAGCTTCTTCACAAAGGTTAAACCATAAGGGAGGCAATGCTGGAAGGAAGGTTTCAATCTCACAAGATGATTTCTCTCATGATGAGATTGAGGTTGCAGAAGTACTATCAACTAAAATTCGAGTGCCTACTGATGCGGGGCATTCGCATAAACAATGATGGCTCAATTCCATAATCCACAGCTGCATCTTCACAGCTGCTGGATTCTTTTTTGGACAATCTGGCTTGTGCTTGGGCTAGGTTTGAAGATTACTACATACTTCGGCTTTATGTTGCAGGTTCTTGTCTATAGTTGGTTAGCCTATGTGAATAGAATGTTGCACTGTCATGTTTGTCAGTTCGGAGTCTTTACTCTCATAGATCAGGTCGGATACTCACACACTGTCCTCTTAGGTGTGGTGAGGATAATTCTCAACGGATCAGACCACTCCTTGAGTTGGTCATGGCGCTTACGAAAGCTATGGCAGTCATGCCACCTTCTACAGTATGCTTTTCAGTTTGTAACAAATGTTTTGTACGTCTCATGCTTTGGTATGCCTATTCATGAGAAGGCCTTGGGATCACATTGTACTATTTCAATGATAATGAATATATGAGGTCAAGGTCTACTGTTAAAAAAAAAAAAAAACCGTTGAGATTGTGAGCGCCCAAAAGTTGGGCGGAGATAAAGAAAAGTCGAGGCTAACTCAGGAAGTTCAGGGATATCTTAATACTTAAAACCAATCCGAAAATTCAAACTGTTCCCTCCCTTTTTTGCAAATTTTTGAAAAGAAACTTTGGCTAAAATGTAGCGACAATTAATAATACGGGAGTATATCTTGGAATTACGGGAGACCATTTCTAAAAATATATTAGTGATAACTACCCCGATATTCTCTCTGATCTATTATTGGCTGGAAATCGGAAAATTAGGGTAACTAACCATGTTAGTTACACAAAATTTGTGGAAACATTTTTTTAGATTTTGAAGAAGAAAACCCTCCTAAATTTTCAGCAAAATTCTTTTCCGCGGGATGAAAATCAGACGAAAAATTTCATGGCGGGATTATTCCCGCCCGGTGCTTTGGTATAAGTTCAAATTAAAGGTAAGTTAGAACTTTCATCTCGATAACTTCATCTTATCGTTTTCATTTTTCTTTTTTCTTGAAACCCTAAAACTATTATTAGCTCTTACCTTTACTGCTGGTATGATTTGTTAAACCCGGTCTCGATTTATATTGTAGCAATGCACATGCATCTGACAATGATGGACTGTTTTGAATCTGGTTTTCTATTTTTTATATGGACAAGTAACTGATAATCATGGGTTGTTTTGAATCTTTGTTGTTGTATCAATGATGTTTTGGGCGGAAAAACTAGTTATTGTTTATCATATATCATAGATTTACATGTTAAATATCATGGGTTTTGACTCCTGTTGTATATGTAAAGGTTGGATCTAGGAATGGCTACTTTGATTTGAATATACATTTTAGGTTAATCGCAAGTGGTACTTTTTTGTTTTTTTTTTGTTATGATAATTTAGTACAATCACACGTTACATGTCATGGGTTTTAATTTCTTCTGTGTTTAAGAACTAGTTTCGCCGTTATCATGGGTTGCTTTCAAGTTATATCTTTCAACGAGTATGTACTACGTATTTGTGTTCTTTACAAGGGCTTCCTTGAATGGAAAAGCAGGGCTTATAATTATTAAACATGTTGCTGTTGGATTTAGCTAATGTTTTTACCAACACAAGCTCATATTCCTACATATGTTGTACTTTCAGATACACGGTCATGGCGGATTTTGAAGAAAACTCAGATCATGAATTTGGATTTGGAAGTGAAAATGACAAGTACAATGGGAATAATTGCGATTCTGAAGAAGAAGAAGAAGAAGAAGAAGAAGAAGAAGAAGAAGAAGAAGAAGAAGAAGAAGAAAAAGATTCTGAAGAAGAAGAAAAAAAAGAAGATTCTGAAGAAGAAGAAAAAAAAGAAGATTCTCAAGAAGAAAAAGAAGAAGATTCTGAAGAAGAAGAAGAAGAAGAAGAAGAAGAAGAAGAAGAAGAAGAAGAAGAAGCAGAAGAAATGGATTTAGATGGTATTCCACTCAAAGCTGGAGGATGGGATGAACCCTTTGACGAATATGAATATTATGAAGATACGAACGGTAATGCTTGTAAATTTGTCCTGGTTTGTTTTTAATTGTCCATAAATCATGTTTCATAATTTGTTTCTGCTATATATTTACAGTGATCCAAGAAGATGAAATGTTTGATGAGGACTTAGATGAACTAAGACCTTTGCAAGAAGTAGAAACTGCAGTAGTTGAAACTCAGAGTACACAAGCGGGGCAAAGTCGGGATGTTCCGGAGGATAGAAAAGCCAGGGGAATGACAAGGCTTTTAAAACTCCACAAAGATTTTAGAGATGGTCACGCGAAAAGAAGAGAGTTGGAAATCGATGAACTTCGTAGACCAGTAGGTGATCATAGTACATAATTTGGAAGTTTTCTTGGCGACTTGGTCAGGAAAAGATGCGGTCTTAGATATAATTGCTGGAGTGAAGTAACAAAGGAGAAAAAAAAATTCTTGTGGGAAAGAGTAAAGGTATACAGCTAGTTATATTCATATCCAAGGTTATCGCTATCTTTATTCATCGTTTATACTGTGTACCTGTTACTAATTTTCCATTGAATGTTATGGTACGTAGCTTTATTACATAGTCGACGAATCGATGAAGCATCGGATTATGTCTAAACTCGCTGCGCAACTTCGGGACTTCAGAAGGAGATTAGCCAGAAAATATATACTTCCATTTAAGGATGACCCAGAAGCACTAAGTCAAGTCCCCAAAGAGTATAAGCTTATAATTAACCAAAAATGCTGGGATGCGTTTGTGACATACAGACTTTCGGATGCTTTCAAGGTTAGAGAATGCACTTCATATTTTTTTCTTCATCGTTTTTATGTTTATTATTTCCTAGTCCAACATATTGACAAAGATTCGTTTGTCTGTGCTGCAAGGAAAAATCCAAAAAAGCAAAAGAGTCAATATCTCATTCCATATACCCACATAAGCTTGGACGAGGAGGATACACGGGCATGGCAAAGAAATTGGTAATCATACTTCATCATACTTCACACTTTTAAAGTTAAAAACTGGCTATATTTGTGTTCAATTAACCTATGTTTCATTTTTTGCTGTATGGGTCTCACATATGCAGCAACTCGTAAAGATAGAGGGACTCGACCCTCTACGAAACTGTCGTATTATACACTTTGCTGCATTGTTGCTGCATTACATGCTTTTGAATTGACCTGCTGTTTAACATTTGATGTCATAACTACAGCTAAAAGATGGCATAGTTACCGCTGACCAACTTACCGACCGGTCTTTGATGTGGGAGCTGGGACGCCGATATAAGGGCACGGCTGAAATCACACATGCTGAAACTAAAGCTGCGGTAGAGCGACTTGTAAGAATACCCCACTTCCCAATTGATAATGTTTTTTTCGTCGAAGTAAATGCGCAATGTTCAAACCAGAATTTAAGCTAAATTTTTCAACTCTACATTGGGCACAAAAGCATTATCGAAATCAGATTCAACAGGGAACTATACAGGTTCCTCCGCATCAGGATGCCGTGACACTTGCGATCGGAGTGGATAATGGCGGGCGTGTCAAAGGGGCCGGCTTTGGAGTGTGCCCGAGCATGTTCTGGAATGTTGACAAGCGGAAAAGGCAACCCGTGAAATCTACCGCCGATCAACTGAGGAAACAGGTGGAATCTAAGGATGCACTAATAACCCAGTTGGTAATGTCGCTGAAGTCGTTAGCATCAAACCTCGCTGCTCAAGGAATACCAGTACCACTCATTGCTTCCGAATTGATCAGAAATCATGGACCAAAAGTAAGTTAACTGATCCATTAGATGGTATGCGAATGAGATTATATTTACTTTGTCAATGATTTGGCACGCAATATCTAAAATTTCATCACATCATTCAACTTCACGCTTCAGGAAAGTTCGACAAGTCTCCCGTCATCTTCACCAGGAGGTGATGGACTTGGAAAACAGATCCATCTATCTGAGGATGCGATGCATTCAACTGAAAAATCCTCAAGAAAGCAACTTGAATCTGAACAACTTAAGGCTTCTTCAAATAAGAAACGGTCTGCTACAAATGGGAAAGGCCCTTCAACTAAGAAACCTTGTGCTCCACCTAAGAAAGGCTCTCCTAGTCAAGATCTTGTGACCGTTAGCCCCAAGTCCGTCCTATCTAAACAGAAGTCTCCGACTCCTCCATATACTCAGGACTCTAACAGTTCAGCAACTAGACAAGGCGATAAAGGATTAGGAAATGTAATATACATTATCTTATTCCAGGAATTTAAATTTATATTTTGTTTTGTGTACGTGTTCTCTTTATGATGTTCGTATGTCATGTATTTATGCAGGGCATAGAATGTGAACTTTGGTCTAGCTATAGGGAAAACATCGTTGCTAGAGGTGCAGCTTTTCTGTCTGATGCCAAAAAGGTGATAGTGCATGGAGTAGAAGTGAAGATCGCTTGCTACAGAGTCCAGGTTAATGAAGTACTGAATGAAAATCTCCCAGTTCCGATACCCTGCTCAGAGATTAAAACGTTAGGTGAGGCTAAGGGTAGTTTCATCCCTTGGCCCAAAGCTGAAACCGCATTTCTTCAGAAACCTCAGGTTAGTTGCTTTGCTTGGCTTCTTTTTTCCATCGAATAATTTTCTACATCAATCTGCCTCATCCAGCTTGTACTCAGAAGTATGTTAGACATAGATATGTTGAATCAAACCCACAGTAGCTTAGGTAACTAATATATGCTGTCAACCCTATAGATCTCGAACGCTTACAAATGATTTTAGCTGTGTCCTCGTAGGACCAGTGTACGTGAATCCTAAATATTACTGATCAGGCGACTCTACAAAAATTGCGTTAACCAAATTTTCTGCAACAGATTGAAAGTTCTAAAGAAGCAGATTCAGCTACTCGAATGGAATCTCAAAGTGTAGAGGGTGTAAAATGCAACATCTTCTTAGACACTAGGGCAAACGTTCTCGCCAGAGGAAAAGCTTACTGGTTTGAGGGGAAACGGAAACTGAATGGATCACAGTCACAGGTTTCGTGCTACAAGATCTTGGTGTCGGAAATAGTAAATGGAAAACACTGTTTAGCCATTCCACACAGGGATATTAAGACTCTAGATGATGCTCGCGGAAAGTATATTCTTTGGCCCCAAAGCTTCACCCAGCTTTTTTCTCCTGAGGTTAGTTGTAATGCGTTATGTGTTCTTTGTTCGCTGAATGTTTCTTTACATGAATCAGAGACACAGATGCTAGTGTGAATTAGAGTACCTAATAAGTAGAGATATGTGGAACCTGTTTGATATAGCTGTACAACCATTTTTCCTGTTTATTCATATGGCCAGCCAATCCATATTGGATTTGGGAATACATATTACAAGAATCCTAACCATAACCTAAAAAAAATGCAGCAGGTACCTAAACGAAATGATGTGCTGCAGAAAGAGAGTCAAAAAGCTGATCAACTTGAGAATGGTTCTCATAGTACAAAATCCCAATCTGGGCCACCAGAGAAGACTAAGAAAAAGGTACACAATTCATTCTAACTTACTGTTACATTGTTGGAGAATTACTTTTCCTGCTTCTTCTCATGACCAATGAGTCCATGTCGGGTTCGAATATATGCTACTTTACCCTCTTGCTGCAGGTTACAAAAACTGGTGTGCTGCAAAAAGATAGCCAGGAAAAAGGAGATCGACTAGCTGGAACCGGTTCTCGGGGTACCATATCTCAATCTGGGCAACCAAAGAAGGCAGTCAAAGTAGTCGGAGCACCAAGGGTTTCTGAGATTTCGCCAACTCAACAAAAATTGGTATTTGTTATTTTACAGGCACTGATTGAATATATACATATTTTTTTATTATAATTTTCATATGCCATATATTTCTGCAGGGTAAAGAGTGCAGAATTTATGGAGATTCTAAAGGGAACCTCGTTGCTAGAGGTAGAGCCTTTAGATCACCAGGAAAACATCATTTAATTGAAACAGGTGCACATGTTGACTGCTTTGCGGTCGAGATCGATGAAGTATTCGATGGAAACTACAGTTTACCTGTACAAGCTGAAAATTTTGTGAAATTAAAAGGTGCCGAGGGCTCAGTCATTCCTTGGCCAAAGTCCTTGACTTTTGGTGTTAAGGTTGGTTGCTTAGCTTGTTTGCTTTACTCTTGAAAACATTTATTTAATAGTTAGTCAATCTACGTTTATGCTGATAAGGATATGAGTGCCTTATGCACAAAAATAAAGATGAACCAAGAATGATTGTGAAAATTACAGAACTCAAGATATGAGGTTACTTAATTGATTATGACTCAGTTAAGCTGTGTGCAGCCTTCATTACAATTTTGGTACAGTTACTGTTGGAAAATAATTTTATCCTTGTCTTCGCATGACCAACGAATTCACGTTGGATATGCATGAATCCTGAATATTACTCTCTTGCTGCAGGAAACTCCAGAGTCTTCTCCAAAAAATCCAAAAGAGCACGGAGTACCTGTTAAACATACTGACAAGCTTATTTCTGCGGAGCTAAAAGAAGATGACCAAAGAAAAGTGGATCTACCAAAAGACCATGAGATACAACAATCAGCAGCCAAACAGCATGTCGAGAGTCAACGAGAAACACAAGTACATAGTGTGACTGCAAAGGAAAAAATCCCAAAGGGGGCCCGCAAGAGGGCCATGTCAGAATATCAAGTTCCAGATGGTAGCCACAGGTGTACCAGGAACCAAGGCAAGAGGCATCAACAAAATTGTAGTCCACGGGATGTGGAGAACCCAGCATCTAAAAAACAGAAGCAAATACGAGAAACACAATAATGTTTTAGATAGATGGTGAGCAAACTTTGATAGCAAAGTCCAAACATTTTATCTTGCAAGCTTTTATTTGAACATAGTTTAGACATTTTCTTTTTTCATATCATCACAGCAATAAAAATGATTGTGTTCTAATTTACATTTGTGTAAAAGACGGGTTCGGGTTCGGGTTCGGGTTATGAGATCAAGTCTCTTACCCAAGCCGGCACCCGGAAAAATGGGCATATAAATGAACGGCCATTAGATGCATCTTAACGGCCATAAATTCATCAAATTGAACGGCCTTAAATGCATCTAAATTGACGGTCGGAAATCCATCTAAATTGACGGTCAAAAACCCATCGAATAAGAAAAAAATGGTAATAATTGAACGGCTGAGGTTCCATCCCAATAATACAATTGAACGGTTCCTAGTGGAACACGTGGACGGCTGGGAACACATCCTGTTTGACGGCTGAGAATCCATCATTTATCCTCAAAATTCGCCCGAGATGAACGGTTCCCACAGCTACACGTGGATGGTGGTAGATCAAATATTAACGGTATCCATGACTACACGTGGATGGTGTAAGATCAAATATTAACGGTATCCCTGGTTACACGTGGATGGTGGAAGATCAAATATGAAGGGTGAGAGATGCACCAGAGATTGCACTTGTTCGCGTGGCTAAATAAACACTTTGCGTGTCTTAAGTGCAGTAATAGGCCACATGAGAAGCAATTTCTCGAGGCTAAAGGGAAGCAACAGCCACGAGTGAAGCAAGTTCACGAGTCTAAAGGGTAACAACAGCCACATGAGAAGCAAGTTAACGAGGCTAAAGGGTAGCAACAACAACGTGATTTCGAACAACACTTGGGAAAAGCTGCGGCACCATGGCGGCTTTGCCACGCGAATTATAGCCGAAGGCCACACGAAATTTCGCGTTGCGGAAAAGGTAGTCTAAAAATACGCAATTACTTGCCACGCGACGAGCATTTGTGATTGGCGTGACCTAAACCATACGGCCACGCCAATCTGGCGTGGCATCAGACCAGATTTGTACTATAATGTCTGGTTTGGTCTGCAATATCACAGGTTCAAGTTGCTGCTAGTCATGGAGTTGCACCATATTCTTTGAGGTCATGTGCAGCAGCCGAGAGAATGACATCCCCAAGACTAAGAAGTTTAAAAAAGGCTTTAGCTTCAAATATGAAAGATTGGGAACCGCATAATACGATGAGCAACAAGAGACTCAAAACTGCAGCCTAGTTTTTAAGAGAAAATAGCATATAAATATTCTAGAGGATAATACTATGAGTGATTAATTATGGAAACTGTGTTTTCTCAGAGTTTTTCTATACTGATCAAAGATGTATTTCTCATATGATTAATAAAAGTGTTTTGGATCAATTTTAGTTGTGTGATTGATTAGTGTGAATGGTTATCAGTAGGAGTTATGTTTGATTTTAAACCATGACCAAAGGATTAGAAGGTCCTTAAAGACCCGATAAAATAGGTGGCTGAATATGAAATAGCGGCCACCATTTAGGTGTGAAATTGTGGCCGATGGACAACTATGGCCACCTTTTAGATGTGAAACCGTGTCTGATGGACGAACTGCGGCCACCTTTTACAATTTTTGAGTGTCTAAAAGGAAAACATTGGCCACCTTATACAACTTTTGAGTGTCCAAAAAGAAACAACGACCACCTTTTACCATTTTTGAGTGTCCAAAAGGAAAACAACGGTCACTTTTTACAATTTTTGAGTGTCTAAAAGGAAAACAACGGCCACCAAAAAAATAAATTGTGTGTCGGTAAGGATCCTATGGCCATGGTTATACAAAACTGCTTTACTTACAAACAAAAAGGGGGTATTATATAGACACAGTTACAGGGGTACGGCTACGGAAAATCATGTGAAATAGTCACTCAAAGTTTATGTAGCCGTATAGGTACCCTTTTGTTACGCCACCTACGGTAACGGTTTTAGAGTTAAAAAAATCCATGGCTAAAAGCCTATGGACACGTTTTCTAAACGTGGCCTATGTGACTTTTTGTACTAGTGAGATGACTACTGATTTCAAATTCTTTTCTCTGATCCATTTCATCACTTCAAGGAACGCTTTTGCTTCTGCATCTAGTGGACAAGATGTTCTTCCTGCACCAATTCTGCACTCTCTTCTGCAACCTGTATCATCCATTAGCAAAATAGCATATCCCATAGAGTAATCTGTTTTCTTGAAAGCTTCATCAAACAAAATTTTCCAATCATAGCAATGCAAGTTCTGTATGTTCTGGATAGTATTTTGTTTAACAGTCTTGACCGAATCAGTTGGATTCCAGTTCCCAAAATCACGAGAGATTCGTATAATTAGGTCAGAAGGCTTCGGCACAATGTCATTGTGAATAACTGCATTTCTATATTTCCAAATAGACCAAAGAATAAAAGTTATTTTTTTGTGGTGATCGACTAAACTGCTATCAAATAACCAATTTGCAAACCAGGACTTGATGTCAGGAAAATCATTGGTATTTAAACTGTGTAGAGAAAAAGTAAACCAAACAGTTTTAGCAAAGTTACAATAAACAAAGGTATGAAGTTCATCTTCCAAAGTGTCATTGTTACAGAGTCTGCAACAAGGGTAGCTATTTTTATTGATTCGGTGTATTCTTTTTCCCATTGGAAGAACTTGAGAAAGCAACTTCCAGCAGAAAAGTTTAATCCTAGGTATGACTTTGAGGTCCCAAATTTTAGTCCACAATATAGTAATATTAGGATCCCTACTATATCTAGTCAGGTATTTATAAGCAGATTTTGTTGTGCATTCACCTGATGGGGTGGAAAGCCATCTAATTCTGTCATCTTTGCTTCTATCAGGAGTAATAGAGAGTATTTTGTTGTGAACGGTAGGATCTATGTATTTCTGAAGGGTTTTTAAGTTCCACTCACCTTCCGTGTTCAAGAGTTGATCAACTTTAGTAGGGGTATCATCATCTATAAGCATACGAAATAATAAGTTCTCCTGTTCTGGTAGCCAAAAATCATCCCATAAATCAATGGATGATCCATTGTTAACTTGCCAAACATGGTTTTGCTGTATAATTCTAAGTCCTTTTTTTATACTTGACTAAATCCATGAGTTATTATACTTTCTAGAACTTTTAATAGGATTTGATTTAGGGAAATATTTGCACCTAAGAACAGTTACCCAAAGTTGTTTTGGGTTATTAAGCATTCTCCATGCTAACCTAGTTAGCATAAAGAAATTTTGTTTCTTAGGACTTCTGATTCCTAAACCTCCATTTTCTTTACTTTTGCATATAATATCCCATGATTTCGTGTAAATGGAGTTTTTAGGGTCTTTCTTACTCCACCAGAAGTCTCTTTGTAAGTTGTGAATCTTGCTTAGAGTTTCCTTAGGAAAAGAAAGAAACTGCATTTGATAGGTTGGGTAAGAGCTCACTGAAGAGTTAATAAGAGCAGTTTTGCCGGCTTGGGCAAGAAGCTTGTTCTTCCAACCTTGCAGAGAACTATAATGTCTATCTAAAAGTGGTTCAAAGTTATTTGTTCTCTTCTTATCAAAAAACAAAGGAGTCCCTAAATATTTATCATTTTTTTATATTCTTTTAACCTTAAGCACTCTAGCTATTATTTTGCAATGTTTCTTGTGTAATTTAGGAGAGAAATAAACCCCAGACTTTTGGAGATTCACTACTTGACCTGTCATTTCTCCAAAGATTCTCAGTATTTCCATCAAGTTCTTTGCTTCCTTGATGTTTGCTTTTGTAAAGAAAAAGCAATCATCAGCAAAGAAAAGATGGGAGATAGCTGGAGCATCTTTACCTACTTTAATTCCTGAGATATGACCATCCAATTCAGCTTTGTACATCAAGCGAGAAAGGATTTCCGTAACTAATATGAAAATATAAGGAGAAAGAGGATCTCCTTGTCCGAGTCCTCTTTTAACCTTAAACTGTTCACCTGGAACACCATTGAGAAGCACAGAAAATGAAGTAGTGGTGATACATTACATTAATAACTGACACCATTCCTCACAAAATCCAAAGAAGAATATAATTTTTCTATGAAGGACCATTCGACCCTGTCGAATGCTTTAGAGAGATCTATTTTAAGGGCTAAGAAGCCATTCTTGTTTTTGGATGTTTTCATCGTATGAAGGAGCTCATGAGCTATGATTATATTGTCTGTAATCTGCCTTCCACAGATGAAAGCAGATTGATTGTTAGAGACAAGTTTATCAAAGAAAGGCTTCATACGATTGGCCAAATTTTTGAGATTAACTTATAAATAGTTTTACTTAAGCTAATTGGTCTAAAATCTGAGGGAGACGAAGGGTTTTGAACTTTAGGAATTAGAGTGATGAAAGTATGGTTAATTGACTTTAAAATGTGTTTTGATCTAAAAAAGTCCTGAACTGTATTCACTAAATCCTGATCAATTGTATCCCAATTACTTTTAAAGAATCCTGGAGGATATCCATCTGGACCTGGAGATCCCCATTGATTCATATTGTTTTTGATTTCGTCTAATTCCGGGATTTTCATTAACATATTATTGTCTTCTTCAGTAATACATGGTTCTATTATGTCACTAATGATGTTATCATGATAAGAACCATTGGATTTTCCAATGTGTTTAAAGTGGCCCATTAATAAGTTATGCAACTGATCCTTATCTAATTGATTCTTATCTAATTGATTCTTATCTAATGTGTTTAAAGTGGCCCAGAAACATCTCTAAGCGTACGAATATGATTGATTCTTCTTCTATTAGAGGCACACTGATGAAAATAAGCAGTGTTAAGGTCGTAGTCTTTTAGAAAAGTCGTTTAATCTCTTTAATCTAATTTCTTAATTTTGTTGTTGTCTGGTTTCGGGTAATAGTTGGCTTCGTGGCACGACAGGTGGAGGAAAAGACTAATGCACGGGGAAAAGAACAAAAATGTCTTGTGCACAACCAAACTACACAATCAAAGTCACAACCACTGATCCAACGGTGAGAAATCTTTAATCAAGCCCACTACAAATCCAAATGCATCAGCCACAACGTCTTTTAACCGTTGGATCCATTCTTTGTTTTTGCTTCAAAACTGCTTAGTTAGTTTTATGGTTATGATTAGTTGATTTTGTGTTGATATACGTTGTTGATTTGTAGCCTGATGGAAAAATGCCAAGTGAAAAAAATGGTGGAGGAGCAGATGATGCTTTCAGCACTTTTTCAGTGAAACTGGTGCAGTTCTTCGTGCTGTCTTCTTAGATCTTGAACCTACTATTATCGATGAAGTTCGTACTTACCATCATTTGTTCCATCCTGAACAATTCATCAGTGGTAAAGAAGATTCTGCTAACAACTCGCTAGAGGCCATTACACAAGTAAGGATACCCTAATTTTAACCTTAGTATTTTTGATTTTGACTTTTTTGTAGTTGACATGTTTTCTTTAATGAAGCAGATGGTTTAAGCTTCAACTCGTAAAGGATTCTCAGATAGCCATTGGAAGGTAGACCAGTTAGAGAACTACCAGAAGACATAAAACCATTGTAAAATTCATCTGTTTCTTTTGTGTATTGGTATAATACCTCATGGATTCTAAAAGAAGAAAATAAAAGGTATAACAGATCAACACTTTGTGTTTTTCTTTTTAATTTTAGATAGACTTCATAGGTTTTGTAGATTTCTTTAACAATTTGCTTCTGTTAAATGGTCATGAATCATGAGGAATATGAAGGTTTCTTCGGCCCTAAAACTTTGAATTTTGTTTGGGTATGTTTAATTTGTGTTTCTGGGTCTCTTGAATTTGAATGTCCCAAGGTTCATAGTTTTACTAATCTTATGTGTTTCGCTTCTATTTGTAGTGTTTTTCTATAGATTGTATGGTGTAACCCTTTGATACAATATGTTGTAATGGACTCATATTTAAAATTAGTTACCTTCTGTGTGCGTTTACTTTCTCATTTCTTGGTTATTTTTAGCTCCTAACATTTTTGTAAGTTGTGAGCAGACATGAGTTATTGTTGGTGTTGAATTGATGACAAAATGCCACATCGTGAATACTGTTTAGTATTTAGTCCTTTATCAAAGGCTAAAGAATACTAATTAAAGATAGTTCGGTGTTTATAACTCTTAACATCATCAACAGTGACTATTATAATCATCTGGTAAGGTTCCTTTTATCTGTTTTTTAAGTTAATGTTGTGTCACCACTAGTTTCATGATTTATATTCTTAGCAGTGGATTGATACTTGTTTAATAACAATTGATACCCATGGTTTTACATGCTCTAAGTTTTGATGACTCTAATCTCATTTTTTTTTTTTTTAAAAAAAACTTAACTTAGTTAGTTGTTCTTGATGGACAAAGCAAAATAGTGACACAAACATCTTACTCGCAAATGGTTTTAAGAGTGTATGTACACAACTAAGATTGAATTGAAGGATATATAAAGTTTATTCCTACATTGTTGGACCATGTCATCATGTATTTTGGTTATTCAACGATTACAATAAGCCGTAACAAGTGGTAGATAGTCTCTTGTTTGTCATTCAATTTTGAAAATATCGGTATCTTTTATACAACTGAAGCAGAAAAACATTTGAATAATCAAAATAATGAAGTGGCCATCTCCTTTATGCCTCTAATATACACTTTCTGTTTTGTTGATAGCATAAAGTGAACAAATCCACATTGCGGATGCTGTAAAGCTTTGGGCCATATGGCTATGCATCTTGCGACTCGTGTATGTTTATTTGTCGAGGTCAGGTTTCTTTTGGCTTTTCTACTAGAGTACTCAGGTTAAGTACTCAGGTTAATGTTTTTGTAAGTGAAGGAAAACAGTTTCTGTCATACAATGCACAAGTTAGAAGCTACGATGATGTGAACTTGTATGATTTTTTTTTAAAAAAATTTTCCACTTTTGTGCGGTGAATAGAATTCCATTTCTGTTGTACAATTTGAAGTTTGATTAATGGAAAGTTGTTTATACAATACATATTTTATTGTGTTGATTTTGGTAATTGGTATCATGTTGAGTCAGTTTAATCAGTCCAGTCAGTTGTCTATCAGTCAGCTGGAAACCTAATCAGATTCTAAATAATAATAATAATAAATAGAAAAGCTATAAAAAAAAATTAATATATAAAATCAATGATTCGACTGTCTATGTCAGTCACGGTGGAAGACTGCTAAAGACAGTCGAATATGTGATTGTTTAAATGATGGTTAAAGACCGTCAAAGAAAAAAAATGACTACAAATATGTGACTATAATTCGACGGTTAATGTCCATCACTTAAACCCATTATATGACTGACCTGACAGTCAAATAACTGGTATTCTGGTGTAGTGATCTGATCTGTTCTGTTTAGCGCGTCGAAAAATCATAACTATGATCGTTGACTAGTTGTGTTTTAACAAATAACTGGTCGCAAAGAATTTTTGTTGTGCAAATGTAGATTGTGATGTTATACCTATGTTTGTAAATTATTTTGATTCATAATTGTTCGCGCATTGGTTGCTCTGACATATAGAAGAGGAGCAGAGTGTCTTGCATTGTTTACTTAAGATGTAGAATGAGAGTTTTTCAGACTACTTGTGTTATATGTGAAGCTGTGCTTGTAAATTCATTAGTGTTCACTCTTGGATGCAATAGATTCAGAAGTAAAAGATGCCGAAACCAGCACAAGGGAAGAAGACTGCAACAGCCACTAAAGAACCAGTCAAAGGGAAGAAGAATGCAACACCCGCTAAAGAACCAGCAGGAGGAAAGAAAATTACAACACAAGTTAAAGAACCAGCAAAAGCAAAGAAGATTGTAACACCAGCGAAAAGGAAAACGCCTGCAACACCAGCTAAAGAACCCACGAAAAGGAAGAAGGTTGCAACACAAGCTGAAAAACAAGATAGAGAGGAGGAGATTGCAACACAATAGGCTAAAGGTAAACCGCAATACATTCTATTATGGTGCATGTAAAATGTTGGTTTGCGCAAACTCTAGTATAGTGTTTCTGGAATATATTTTAGAACCTATGTTTATGCACAACACTATAGCTTTGGAACCCTTTTGTGGTTTATGATGTTTCAAGTTGGCAACTTGGAACCAAAGTTGATTTTCAAGTTGGCAACTTGACATAAAAAAAATTGTTAGACAGGAGAAATCCTGGCATGTGATTTTGTGTCAAGTTGGCAACTTGAAATCAAAGTTGATTGTCAAGTTGGCAACTTGACACAGAAAATTGTTAGCCAGCTTTTGTTTTTGTGTCAAGTTGGCAACCTGAAACCCAATGTAAGTGTCAAGTTGGCAACTTGACATAAAAACTTGAAGACTACAGAACTCTTAGCCTGTGATTTTGTGTCAAGTTGGCAACTTGAAACAAAGTTTATGTGTTTTAGTAGGAAAGGATGTCTAGTGTTTCTGGAATTTGTGTAAGTTGACTGGTTATATGTTTGGATGTAGGTAAAAAGAAGAAAAAAACACGTAAAAGATGTTTTATATAAATCTAGCCTACTTCAGTTGTTGCCGATGGGAGAATTCTTGTATGAAGAACTTCATACAAAGAAGAGATGATAGGTGCTTAAAACACCTATTCGATAGTACCTAATTCATACATTTTAGTCGGCTAATTCCTCGTACATTCTTTATTTTACCCCGATTTCTATTTTGCAGGTACTTTGAAGTCTTATGATACAAAATGAAGCAAATAATAACTCAAATCATCACTTTCCAACACACGGAGTTGATGGACTCGAATACAAGAAGAATACAAGGTTCAAAAGTGTCGCAAACAGAAATTACTGGAGGCGGGCGGAGCTGTTCTAACTGAGTTTATGGAGGCAGCCATTGGCTATAAAGGGTTTAATGGGATCAATTGGGGCAGGCCTTCTTCTTTATTGATTTTTACTGGAGACAGGCTCGGTTATGAGGACCTACATCGATCGCTAAGGGACACCCCTTCTATCTTGTAACAATAGGAAACGAAAAACTGGTCGTGCAGTTTTAATCCTTTTGTATGCTACGACTAGAAATTCTCAGTCTTCTCTCATGGCTGGACATGATTGCCAAGCTTCAAAGCCACTGGCTAGCCTAGGTTAAGTGGGTTAATTTGCTGAAGGTTTATAAGATTTTCGAAAATAAACGGGGAAGAATACGAAGCTGTGAACGTTAATTGATGATGATTGAATGATCTGGATTTAGGCTTGTTTCGAAAGTTTGAATGATTGATTGATATGGGTTTTGTCTATGTATGGATGAGTTGCAGGGACGGAGATTTTTGAGGGATTAGAAGTTCAAGCTGAACTCATATCTGATGATAACAGTTGATGCCTGCAACCTGTTTGTAGAAAGGTCTGAACAAGTACTTCTTGTTTAGCTGCAGCTATGGGTTTACCATGGGTTTTGGTAGTTGCTTATGAAGTATTTGGACAGTGTTTTGAAGACGAGAAATCAATAAAGATGAAGTGTTAGTGCTGATTGTGTGAGTGATGCGTATCAGTAATGGAGTTCAAGGTTCTGATGGCTAGTTTTGCTGGCTAGTTTGCCGTGGGTCTGAGATGAGGTTGTATGTGTTGAACTGGACTGGATTTCAGTGGTTTCTGTGAGGGTCCAGAACAAGGTTTTTGCTGGCAGGGTACACAGGACTAATGAGTTTGGGTCGACAAGAATGGATGTTCGAATATAGAAGTCCAACAGTTATTATGTCGGTTATGATCAGAAATAAAAGAAATTTAGGTCGACAGTTGTGACATGTCTTTGAAAAAGTAAGGAAAAAGAGGCGAAACAAAGAGGAGAGCTGCGGCATAGTTGGGAGTTCTCAAAGCACAGTAAAGCGGTTTTTATGTTTTTCATTATTCTCAAAGCACAGTAAAGGAGTTTTTATGTTTCTCAAACCATGAGTAGCTAAACTCTTTTTATTGGTTAAGGATGTAACCTAAAATCATGAAAATGTTCTTTGATTAATGCATTGATTTTGTCATTCACTCTCTTATTTGTCGCTCTTGTTTTACCGTTATTAGATGAATCATCACTATTGTACATGAGGATTGGTGATTTGTTATTTAGTGTGTTTAAAGTCGCGAATTGAACATGTTTGATTACTTTTCTAAAGCTAATTAGAATTCTTAGGTAATTTTATCAAGAAATCTAATAATAAGTAGCATTTTGTGATCACTAGCGGTGTGAATCGTGAAGGAAGTCACAAGTAAAACTTGACCTTAGGTTAAATACATAACGATTGTTAATGTGTTTCCTTTGATTAACCCGTTTCACAGACCTTAAAGCTTTTCTCAAATTCAATCTTTTAGCGATTGCACTAGGTTGTTTGTGGAATAGAACGCATGTATGAGCGATTGCAGTATGTGTTAATTTGTGGAGACGTAACGAAGTGTTGACACCGATTGGGGACACTTTAGGGTTATTGATAACAAGAGTGAGTGAATGATGATATTGATGCTTGATTGGATAACATGCTAGTGATGGATGGTGAATTCCTTAACCAACCTTTTTCTATGATATTTTCCTAAAAACACTTTCAGCTTTAATTTTCAGTTTATTTTATTATATTGCACAACAAAATCCCCCCTCCGGTTACTTAAGTTTTCAATTACGAATAACAACCAATTCCTCTCTGTGCATCGAACTCATTCTTGCTACTGTGCTTAATCTATATTGTTGATACTAATTTTCCCATATCATACATCAACAAATGATAAGTAAGATAGTAATAACAACGATTAAATGAGTAGCCTTAGTCCTGCAACACCTCGGATATAACCACGGGGGTGGAGATATCACTTGAAGTATCTAAACTCTACTGGCGTCCTCAACCATCACAATACGCAATAGAAGATGCAGAACGGAGTCTACAATTTTTCCAGCATATGTTTTATGATGGTACTAATTATCTGAAACCTTCAACATCACTCATTTCAATGTTATTTACGGGTAAGATAGCAAGTTCCATGAGTACACTATCGTGTAATGATGATGTTTAGGTGATCTTCATGTGGGAGAGATCAAATCCTTTAGACCAATTAACACTAAAGTAGTATATAACACACTGATATAACGAGGTTCAGCACATTATATGCATACATCCTCGGGGAAAGGCAATGATGCCATTAATATTCATACTTTTCTCCCTTACAATTCTCTGATGGACTATTGGATAGTGAACATTCTTTCAGCGTATCCACCTAAAATTTACTCGACCCCTTCTCTCTCAGTGGAGTGGGGTATTTATAGTAGTTTGTGGAGTTAATTCGTTTTTGCTACCTTCGGTTCCTTCTTTCTTCGATGTTCCTCATATACAGCTGGATTTCTTTCACTGCCTCAATTATCCACCCGGTGATCGACATGTCTCCTGTGGAGTCTATCTTTGTTGTCTTACTTCTTCGATGTTCTCGATGCGTTTGTTCTTATCCTTTGATGACTCATCGCCGCTTGAGTAACCGCTGAGTGATCGACACGTTTCCCTATTCCTACGTCGTAGTATAGGTTGGGGAGGCAACAGCTTCAACACGCGTCCTTCATGCTCAGACCTAGCTAGTGTAGGCTCATCATATCCTTCGGTTCCCGTCATACCTCATGACGAGGTAAAGTGCGTTGGGAATGGATTTGGTAGTTCGTCTTCATCTTTATATCGTACCTTCAAGTCGCGAGAGAGTGACACGTGGCCAGCGATATTTTAGTATTAACAGTTTGCCCATTTTCTTTCGGTTATTACCAAGGGTAATTTTGGAAGAAAATCCTCTGCTTTCTGCCGCCACTTTCTCATGTCTTTAAGATGTGGTCCCACCCTTAGATCGTGTGAGAGATTTCGTCTTGATTCTTGCGTCAGTTACTAATTATTCCTCGAGGCTATAAGTACCAGGAGGAGAATCTGGGTTTTAACTTCTTCTTCCTTATTTCTTCTCTTTGTCTTCTCTGATTTAAGAGGTCTTTTCTTCTCCTCTGTCGGTTAAGGATTTTCTCTTTGATCCTGGTTCTTTTCCTCCGATGGGTGTTGTTAATCGGTTCTTGTCTTCTCTTCCCTTGGTGGAGTTGCTAATTCCTCTCTTCGGGTAACTCTTCTCTATCTTTACTACTTCCTTTTCTTTTCATGGCTTCTTTACCTTCTGCTACCGCTGATCTGTTTGGTTCGTATTTTTCCACGGTGATGATTGTTTATGCTTGGTGTTGATTTACTTTGTTCCTTGTGCATGATGATTTATTCTCATCTTCTTCATTCGTTCTTACCCTTCGTGTATCCTTGTGTTGTCTTCTCAGATCTATGACGAGAAAGAAGTCGAAAAGTTCGAAGTCTAAATCTGATACTTCGTCACCGGCTGCTTCAGTTGAGGTGGCTGATACCACTACTCCTCATTATGAGATAACACGGCTTGTACCTTCAGATGCAAATAGTTATCGTGATGTTCCTCTCGAGGAGATTAAAAGCACTTATTCTCTCGAGGGTTTCACGATAGAACACTACGGAGTCACGGATGTTTTGACTGAGCACATGATTGCCAACTTTCCTTTTGACGAGAATACTCTTCTTACCATTGTAGGCCAACTTGTTGCTGGATTAGTTCTTCCTTTGTTCAACCCTGACGATCCCTTCTTCTTTGATGTACTGTCGCGTCGCCAAAATCCCCCGAAGAGTTTTATCCGAGGAATCTTCCAGTATAGCGGAAATTTCCTTAGAATCCTTCATGAGTGATGGCTTCGTAGCAAGGGTAAGTCGCGGATAAGTTGCTATAATCCTTTTGCCCCTCCTGTTAATGATGATCCTTCGCTCTATACTCCTGCTAATTTTAATGCCAAGTGGGGTGATGCCATTCAATCTTCAAATATTCTGCCATAGTGTGTGGGTCCTCGTCGCCTTAGGAGTTCGGGAATCCCTTCGTTGCTGCCTGATAGTGATGTTGTGAATCGTACTACAATTCCTAGCCGTGACGAGGATGTCTTCCCGGTAGAACAAAGGATTCGTCTTGACCATGACCGTAGATGGATGCGTACTCCGCTGAAGCTCGTGGGTCCTTGGCTTGCTGGTTTCAAGATTGATGCTTCGGGGAACAGAGTTCCGAGGTCTTTGTCCGAACTTCCTGAGGAGTATCGTAATTTCACTGCTTGGATGTTTAACAAGGAGTCTTCTACTGTACCTTGGAAGAGGAAACCTAGAGCTAACAAAGGTGACGTGACTACTTCGGGGAAAGAGAATGGTTATACTTCATTGCCAAAGGTATGGTTTTGATTTTGTCTTTTGTGTTTGTGATTTGTGAATGTTTTCCCCCCGAAGCCATAACTTTGGACAATCGGTGTGTGTTATTGTAGCCGAAGAGACGTTCCTTGAAAAAGCTTGGTGAAGATGAAGAACAGAGTACTGGTGGTAGCCCTCCCAACGAAGGGTTGGAGGGTGATTTTGTTGATGGTGATGATGATGATGAGAGTGCATCGTCCAGGCATTCGTATGGTGGGGGTATGGGTGCTGACGTGAGTTCTCGGAAGTGGAGAAGTGAGGATAACGTCGGGGGTAGTGGTGATGCTGATTTTGGTACTGGTTCGGGTAATGCCGATCATCCTATTGACCTGACCTCTGAAGGTGAGAGAAAAAAGAGTAAAGTGGAAGGATGTATGAGTAATCCTTTACAGCGTACTCCGTTGGCTACTTTGCCTGCTTCGTCTTTAGGCATGGCGGGTACTCCTTTGGCCACTTTGCCTACTTCGTCTCCTGGAGTGGTGGGTACTCCGTTATTTGGGCTTCCTCGTTTGTCTTGGGCTGATTCCGCTCCTCGTGTCCGGTTGGTGTTTCTCCGTTGCTGAGTGCTAGTACCTCCTCTGTTATTCCTGTTATTCCTTTTAGTGGAGCATTGGGTACTTCCTCGTTGTTCAAGGTAGTTTCTCCTGCCCCAGTTGCTGCTTCTTCTGCTGCTCCGGCGACTGCTTCTACGTCTGATAAGTCTCCGCTTCTGATGGAGTCGGACGAAGTATTGTTTGCACGCTGTTTGAGACCTCCGTCGCACGTTTCTTCTGCAAATGCTCTGTTGATGAGTCATGTGGAAAGGTCGCGGTTGGAGAAGACCTTGGAATCCCAAGTGGCAAATATGCTGGGCTGCTTTCTTGACCCTTCTCATCCTCTTACCGTTGGTCCCATTCCCTCATTGGAGAAGGCCCTGGAAATAGTGAATCAATTGTCTGGCTCTCTTCCTGAATTGAACTTGTACTCAGTGGGTTTCATTTCTTGACTTTTCTGCCATGCTTCTTCGTTTCTTCCTTAGACTGTTACTTAATCTTTTTGTTTTTCATCTGCAGTTGTCTCTATTCGTTTGATGTGTTATTGCGTTGTTGAATTTTTTTTCCAGCCAAGTTGCGCAGCTTGAGGCTTATGCTTCGCGGATTGTATCTGACCGTGATAGTGCTGTCAAGAGTCTGAGTGAGTTGAGGTTTTCTCAGCGTAGTGCTACTTCATCTTCAAGGGTGACAGAACTGGAAAATGAACTGGAAGATTTGAAGAAGAGTTTGAATGTTCCCCAAGCAGACAAGAAAAGGGCTCAGAAAGCTCGAACTTCGTCTGATGCTTCGTTAGCTCAAGAGATGCGAAGATCCACATGTAACTTAGATCTTTCATTTCTTTTGTTTGTACTTCTTCGTCTTGTTGGTATGTAGGTTCTTGTATGGGAATAGAACATTCATCATCTTCTCCTTTCTCTCATCTTCTTTGAAGACCTTCGTGCTGATTGTAATAGATTTCGCCAAGAACTTTGGCATCTTGAAATAAAGAAGGATAAATATTTAGCTTTAAACCGTGGTCTTGAACTTGAACTAAAAACTTCTCGTACTTTCACTAATGAGATAGTGAGAGAAATGGATGATCTTCGGGATTCTCTGGGGTTAAAAGATAAGCTTGTTGCGGAATTGAGGAAAGAGATTAGCACACTGGACCAGCATGCCGCTCTTCAACAGAGGTGATATGACGATGCCCGGGAAATATTTGGAGGAAACGGAAAAACAATGGGCAACGGACAAGGCATAGAGGAACATATTGTATCTTAGGGTGAAAGGACTGGAACAAAAAGCTACCGGAGCTGGCTCTTCGTCTTCCCAACCTGCCCTTGCTTCGGTTTCAGCTGCTATGGATTTTTCTGAACGAATACATAAACTTGATTCAACTAACATTACTTTGAGAGCTGACAACGAGGCATTGCAATCTTCGCTCAATTCCATGGAAAAGAACTATGATCAATTGTCTGAGGAATTTTCCTTGGCCGACTCCCAACGTATAGAGGCAGAGCATAATCTTGAAATATCTCAAAGCCATGTCCAAGGTAGCTTTGGGCATGCGCTATTAATTGTCTTCTTATCCTCCTTTCTTCTCCTTGGCTGGGTTTTCCTGATATCTTATCATCTTTGCTTGCAGGGTTGGAAGAGCAGATTCATAAACTGCAAACCCAAGTTGATAATCTTTCTGAGAGAGCTAAAATAGCTGAAGGCTGGGTTGCTGAGAGAGATGGCACCATTGCTTCCTTTGGCCCTCGCGAACAATCCCTAATGGAAGAGTCAGGACAACTTCGTGAACAACTTCAGACTCTTCAGGAGAGTGTAAATGAGCAAGCAACTGCTCGTGCCGAGGATCGGGTTCGCCAATATGCCCAAGAATCTACTGAGTTTATCAACAACACATATGCAGTTGCGGAGGTTCACTTCAATGACATGCACCCCGGTCTCAATCTACGGCTTCCTCGTGTTGTTGTTCCTGATGTTTGATATTTTCTTTTCTTTATCTGGCTTGCCATGATTGGACTCGTGTAGTTGTTTTCTTTTCTGTTGAGTTGGTACTGTGGATGCTTGAACTTTTTTGCTGGTGGGTCGGAGATGGCTTCTTCCCCTTTTATGAACTTTGTTGTTTGGTGTGAGTGACGAGGATGGCCTCGCTCACCAAGACACCATTCCTCCTTATATACTCTATTGTTGCCATACCTTAGTGCGCTTGATTGTTCTCCACAACTTAAGGCTACTATTTTAACCGTGAGATAAGTTCGATTAACTCGGGGTAAGTTCGTTTACCCCAAAGTTGATAGGATTTTACTCCCCTCAGGTAAGTTCGTTACCCATGTTTTCTTGGACTGGCCCTACCTTTCGACACCCTTGGCCAGAGGGAATCTAGGATAGCAGTCCGGGAAATCGGCTCTCCCGCTGTTTACGACGTGTGGGTATCTCTATCAATCGGATTCTTACGTTTCGCCTCATACATATTAATGAGGATCCTAGAGATGACCTGTGTACGACAGGTATGCTCCTTGTATGTGGCAATAACTGCAAAATACTGCAATTGCCCCTAAAATGTCTATATTCGAAGTTCGCGTATCTGAAGTTTGATGTCGCTTTAGTGCCTTCGTGATGTCGTCTTTTGTTGTGGCTTTAATCTCCTTTCGCTTCCTGCATTAAAACAAAGTTTCTTTCCATAATTGCATTTCTCCGTATACCGTGGGGAATTTTATGTTCCTTCGTCATTCCGATATCTGTCCGCCGATCTCGTGGATCCACCCTTCCCCTAATATTGCATGGTAAGGGGTTGGTGAATCGATAACGAAGAACTTTGTTTGGGCTTTCACAGGCCCAATATCCACCTGTAACATTATTTCTCCTTTGGTCGCCATTGTCACTCCGTAGGCATCATGGATGTATGCCATGGTTGGGCTCATACATTCATCTTTGAGCCCCATTCGCAAGAACTGTTAATAGAAGAAGATATTGTATGTGTATCCTTTCTCTTCGATGAGCACCTTCGTGGTACTCAGTTCATGGATCGCCATTGTCACAACTAAGGGCGCCGCACTAGTTCGATCTTTTTCGTGGTTCACACCCTTTGGCGTGGATATGTTCAATACTCCGTTTGCTGATTCATAATAATTTTCGTCCACGTTGTGGGCAAAATAT
>JAJJMA010135835.1:63009-73227 GCA_023529015.1 Papaver nudicaule
TGTCCAGGTCTTCTCTAAGCATCACTAGGAAATGGGTTTATGGTCGTGACTGATTGGGTTTTAAGTTTGGGGAAGACGAATCGACCACCAGTTCACGGACGGTGAGAGAGAGAAAAGAAATTGCAGCGGCGGTATCTGTAGTGAGAGCAGGAGGTTGCGATTGTTAGGTAAATCTTTTTTAGCTTTTTGATATATTTGGATGGTACAACTTTGTCTAAGGACTAGTCGTACGTATTATCAAAAGTTGGACGGTGGAAATTTGTCTAGGAGGTCTCATACGGTAAAAAGAAAAATGTAGATCTATACAGAGATGGAGCTTCAACCTAGAGTTTTGGACACAGAGAAAACATCGTGGCAAAATAAATTCGCTTTAGACACAGTTGTATTTGTGGCCATACTCTTATCTATGGCTACCAATGACGAATTTAGATTAAAATGTGACTGTACATTCATCTACGGCTACTAATAATGGGTTTAGACTTAAACCATGACGAAATGGCGCCTTATGGCTACAAAAAAATGAAAAACGTGGCTATAGTAAGAGCATAAGGTTTTTTTCGGCCTATAGCTACGGAAAATCCAAAAATGTGGCTAAGTTGTAAAACCAGAAGCGTGGCCTATGTGACTTTTTGTACTAGTGTCTCCAGTGATTGCAAGAACTTGGTCACATCGGTTAATGATTCTTCTGCTTCTTTTTCCTCACTCCATTTGAGTGCGTTAGGAAACCTAAAGAGAGCTTGTTCTCAGTTTAAAACTCTTAGTAATGTTGCTTTTCAGTATAAAAATAGGGTGTTTTTGAACTTAGTTGATAGATTAGCCAAGGAGGCAAGATCTAAATGTGTGTTTAATTTCTCCACTAAATCCTTATCGGATCCAGTTAAGTGTGCTTTCTTTCATAGAGCAGATGTTGGTTCTTAACTCTTTGGAAAAAATTGTATGCTTGCTTTCTAGTTAATGAAGTGTGACTTTTCCATAAAAAAAAAATAAATAAATAAAATAAAATGTTACAGGGCCTGCGGCCCATGGATGTGCGGTCCATATGGGTTTTCCCTTAACTGTATATAAAGGAACCTATGTAATACTACTAGATCATCCATCTAATAAGATTAGCCTCAAACACGTTATCAGTCACGATACTCTAACCCTAGCAGCCTAAAAAATAAACTTTATTTCTCTATTTCGATCGGTATCAACAAATCTTCTTGAGAATCTTTATTTTTCGTTCGTCATTTCTCTCAATCGGATATGGTGACTGAAGAGGCGACAGGAAACCATAAACACCTCTACATAGCCGCCGTTATTAACCAATCAGCAACAGTTCCTGATAGATCTTCATAAATCGAAGAAGAACAGATGATGAAAAACATCAACAACCTCTGAATTTAGATATTTTCAATCATCAAAAACGAATACAAAGATAAGTATTACTTATTCTTATCGTCTAATCCAATTCGTGAAATGAAAATTTTGATTTCAAAGAAAAAATAAACGAATTCAGAAAGAAATTTCTGGATTTTGAAAAAACTAATCCCGTTGATTTGATCTTGGAATAATTAAGAACGGAAAAAGGATTAAAGCCTAAAGGAGAAGGACTAAAAGGAAAGGAATCAGGATATTAAGTTTTGCTAAAAGAGTAAGTCTAATCTTCAAACTTAAATGATCAATGGTTTCTGACTTTGTATGCCAACAGAAATCTGCACGCACCTTAACTGTTTGTTTCAATGTTTATTAGACAATTTAGACTTGCTCCTGTCCTGCATGTAGTATCTTTCTTATGCACCTAAACTGTTTGTACTATGATTTGTTAGAATTGGTACTGCAGCTTTAAGTGATAGAGACCACATTTTTATAAATTTCTATAATATATGTCGATTCATGATCAATGGTACATTGGTACTGCATATATATATGTGTGTGTGTGTGGATGTTTCAGCTTTTCGACGTTTTTGTCTTGTGGTAATATACTAGTAATAGCTATATCCCAGTAATTTTCATCTTTGTCGGATTGTTTTTATTTTCCTACCCGACCAAAATGTTGGGCCTGACTTATCGTTGTTAGAGCTGTTTGGACACACTAGTAGAATCTGGCTCTTTTGCCACGCGACATATCTTGTAAAAGGCCACGCTAGCTATAACAGCCACGTGAAAAATTGCCTTTCGCGTGACCGTTCTTAACAAAAAACCACGCTCGCCCTTATCGCGTGGCCAAAGGGGTCAACTACCAAAATAAATGGCCACGTATTTTTGTTGTTCGTATTTCACGTGGCCGTTGACCAATAAAAGGCCACGCGATCCCATTCTAACGTGTCTGTTTATGAGCTGGTAAACAGCCACGCCAACTTTGTCACGCCATGGAATGGCCACACGAGGTCGATAGGATTTAACGTGGCGTTTGATAGATATAAAACCACGTGAGATATCTTACTTTGGATGCGTGACAAGAATAATGGACTTTTGTGGACCGGGTCAGTTTCCCCAGTCCATAGGCTCTTTTACAAGATAGCCCATGCAACAGAGAGAAGTCCTACACGCGGACTTATGAAGGGCTGAACCAGTCTCAAGCCCATTGTTAGGCCCCCCACTCCATAAGCTCATTTAATCTCACACCTTAATGATGGGCTTAAGTTAAGGATACAGCCCATGATAGAATTTTCTCAAGCCTAGTAGTGACTAATTTTAGAGGAATTCTAAGACCAGAGACGGACCTATGTGAACCGGGTCAATTTCTTAGACCAAAGGCTTTTCTTTTGACAAAATAGCCCATGCAACATAGTGACAAGTATTTATTAAAGGTTGAACCTGTTTCAAACCCATTGGTAAGCCCTCCACTCCACAAGTTCAGCCCATGCTAATTTTTTCTTAAGCCTGGTTTCTGCCATTGACAGACGACTTATGAGGAAGCTAAACCAGGCTCAAGGTCCAGGGTTAGGGTTAGCTTTATAATCCACTAGATAGTTTTACACCTTATAACGTAAGACTTAAGCCAGAGAAAATAATCTTTTGAGCCTAATGTTTGTAAAGTGTTAACTTAAGATTTATGCTCAGGCAAATCATTTTTAAGACTCAAGTCTGGGAGGTGTAAGAAAACACCTTATGGTCATGGAGATAAAGAGTTCACCAACTATACTTTACAAGCGACTGTCATTTAGGTCGACATCATGTGTACTGGTCTATACCATTTTAATATTAAACTTAAATTACAATACAAGCTGGAACACAAGAGGGTCTACTGAGTCTTGCCCGTTTTTTTAATTGTACAGCTAACGATGCAACAACTTAGAACGCACACACAGTACTCCCAGAAACAACTTAAACAACACATTCTTTTCCTCCAGACTTTATTTACTGGCCTAATTATTGTGAGTGCAATTATTACTGTTTTGCCATATTTCCAAATGTGCATGCAACAAATTTTCTCTGCAGATAAGCCTAGCCTAATGCCTTGTTAAAAGCAGATTGACCATTACTGCCATATGCAACATCAGCTCCAGCTCCAGCTCCCACAACAACTACGGATTGACTGAACAATTGAGTGAATTCTTCCGCAGTTTCAATAGCTGCAATGTACAACTCCCCCTGCACGTTGTTAACCAATCTGCACCATCACAAATTACCCCCATACACTTAATCTTCACCATGACCAGTTTCGGGCGGCCACCTGTAAGCACTTCCAAGCCAGAATCAGGAATAAGGCATGCTGTAATACAAAGTTTTGTGAATAATAAACAAAATTTGCAGCAATACATGAAGTCTTCTTGGTAAGGAAGAGAATTCAAAATACTTAAAAGAGCTTAATGGAATAAACAATGGAATAAAAGAGCTTAAGCCAGAATCAGGAATAAGGCACGCTGTAATACATCAAGACTCACATAGTTAACATAAGCAAGTCATGTGGTTTTAATCTCAAACAATCACTTGATTAACACCACTCTACTCTGGCAGTTCCATATGAAAGCTAATAAAATCATATCTTAGCAATTTAACGTGCAAAGGAAACGTAAGCAAAGGAGTTGGTACATAAATATAGTTATATTATATATAGGTGGTCCGTTGTACATCGGAGGATAGATGGCAAAAGCAGGCAGTGCTGTCGACATTTAGAAACCGGCAAGACTTTAAACAACAGAAAATGTAACCAGTAACATATACTTGACCACCAAAATGAAAATGAGGTCAGAAATGTTTAATAGCAACAGTACCATAACCTTTCTTTCTTTGTTCGTAAGAATAAATGTGGTTGCATTAGCCGTAATAAGCAGAGCTTACCTGAGTGTCGCAGCCGTAATAAACATGAGTTGGTTCTGGTGCCAAAATATTAATCCTTCTGACTTAGTAAATTGTATTGCACCTGCAGCAACCATAACAGCAGAGTTAATACTTAAAATTATGATAAGCTGGAAAACAAGAGTAAGACCCGTCAAAAGATGCATATCTTACAGTTACAGCTGCACTAATTTCTGTGGATGAACAAACCACTAAGGCTTTCAGAGGCGAACATTTTTTTTTAGAACAACCATGAATACGCCAAAGAAAAACCGCTCCTCTCGTTAGTTTCCTCTTGATAAGCCTTGTCACAAAGAGAGACAAGTTTTAAGCAAAATTTTGTAGCCACTAGATCAATAAGTACATAACTGGTGACTGGGAGGTAACAGATTTGACATAATCATTTAAATTTGTGAGGTGGATGCCATAACTAGTGCACATGATTCAACACTGGGACAGGAGAAGAAAGGCTTGATGTTTAACAAGGCACAAAATCCTAAACAACCTATATGATTGTTCTAGGTAAAGTTCAGCTATTGTCAACGAGCTGAACGATGGCACTCCAATGACATACTACCCTTCCAGATTATCAATGAACTGCGATGACACTCCAATGACATACCAGTACCACCCTTCCAGATTAAAAACTTGAAGAAGTGATACTGCATGGCGTGTCTTCGTAGTATATCAAGCTAGATAAATGATAACACGAGTGAAATACACAAGCCTAAAGAGACTAAAAATCAGGACCAATCTCTAGTCATTTAATAAGATAGAAATTTCAATACTGGGTATGGGAAATATGTTCTTATACACAGACCTCGGAGTATATACAGAGTTTCTACAAATATGAAGATCAAGAGTTGTTGGATCTTTCTCTGTTTCATTGCAGCAATTCCTATTAACAAATCAAACTGAGTTCAGGGTGGACAGCAAACCTAAACAAAATATTGGGGTGCTTTGCTGAGAACAAAAATGCAAAATTGCAAAAAAAAAAAAAAAAAAAACGAAGGATTAAAACAACAAGAGGCAGTGATCTAACACCATTAACATATGACAACAAGGATATATAAGAAACCCCTATCAAATAATCGAATGAGCTAACCCTTTTACAAAACAAAAAAAACACCAGCCACGAAACTCTCAATTGACACATAACAGGGATGTCACCAGTTCCTTCACAACCAAAGAAACCTATGAATAGTTCTAAACACCAACAAAGTGAATCCAAGAAACCTATCACCAGTTTGAAACTAAAGAAAATTTATCTTCTTATAAATCGTAATCTTCAAAATAAAACGAACTGAAAGGAGAAGAAAACCATAAATATCTAAATCTTTATTAAATCTTGGTGAAACTTTAGTAAATCATAAATTAAATAAACATAATAATAAATTGAAAACCTTTGATGTAAGAAAAATAAAACTTCTTATGTATTTTGGAAAGAAATGCCGGATGAACAACTCAATCTTATAAGGGATATACTCTAGTTTTGTCACATTTTTCTTTGGTTAATACAACGTTTGTTTTTCGGATTGAAAAAAAAAACACCTTTGATTTCATACAAATCCTTTGAAACAAAAAAGTACCGAATTTACAAAGAGAAAGAGAAAAAACTTTTAATTGATTCAGTCTATTATGAAAACCTAGACTAAAATTAAACCACCACAAAAAAAAAAAATCATACAAGTGATTTTAGGTCAGGAGAAGAAAAAACCCATTTCTTCAAACAATCAGTAATTAATTACTTCTAGTCTACAGAAAAAGATTAGAACCAAAAACCGTTTTTCGAATAACAAACCCTAGTATCAAAATCTAAAACCCTAAGATCAGAAAGACTGAAAGAAACTAAGAGTTTAGTGTTATCACCTTAACAACAAAAGCCACTTTTTCGGAGAACCTTAAGACCGATCTGTTGAAGCCTCCTTTATAACATCTTTAGTTAAAAGAGAGAGCGGGAGAATGAAAATGGGAGCGGGAGAATGAAAAAGGAGGGGGGAACTTTTGGAGTTGAATTTTTTTTGAGATAATAGTTTCTCTGATTAAAGCCCTAAATTGAGGGGATGAAATCTTCCGTATAAATTTAGGGGCGGGAGATGAAAAAAAAAAGCGGAATCTTTGGAGCTCGATCAGTTGTTGCATTTTCGAGAGAGAAAACATATTTGTTTCCTTGTTTGCGATAACTGCTTAGTTTGGACAAAATCAAAAGACTGAAGAAAATGGGAGAAAAATGAGAAAAATAGTCGAAGAGGGAAAGAGGGAAAGAAGCAAAGTCAGGAGGATAGTATGTTGGTTTAGGTTTCTCCTCCTCAAGTTACTGTATTACCCTTATTCTTTTGACAATTTCTACAGTTTACACTTGTTTCCATTATCATCATGCAACGCTGCCACGCGGCTAAAAACATGTGACCATCATTGATCATTTCTATCGTGCCTGAGAAAAAAAAATGACTCAAAAAATGCCTGAGATAGTAATATCTTCGAGTGTCATATTCTAAACGTCATGGTGTGACTGTGATGCTACGGGTTCTATACGACGTGTTTCGTGTTTCTTCGGTCGGCCTTTTCCACCGTGGCAGCGGTGTTCTAGTTTATTGTTACAAGTGTTATGAGTTAACAAGGAAAAAGTAATTCACTTCATTAAGTAGTATGAAAATATTGTTTTTCTACGTGGTACGATATTGCTAGGCCATGTTTTCGGAGACAAAACACTACAAAGTTTTAGTATGGTATATCAAAAAAAAAAAATAGCATATAAATTTCAATGACGGACGCAGTGTACTCTAAGCGTCAATAAAAAGAATTTTTTATTAATTTTTTGAATATGTACATCTTATGCATGGTTGCACTAGACAAAACAAAAATATGAGATGAGACCCACACAATCCGTATGTCATTCGTTGGTCCCGATACAAAACATGAACACTTACATGATTTTGATAGTATGTTAGGTTATCAAGGTACCTAATGTTTTTCTTTTTTAATTATATTGGAGAAGGAATTAGCAATGATTTGAAGTGAAGTGGCTGAAGCACTATGGTGGTCATCGGCCCCCCACTGTGCAAGCGGTAATCTAGTTTATTTTGCTTACATAGCCGATTTAAGATTACTTGACAATCTTTGGGCATGAGGTAATTCTTGATTAGTAAAATTGAATAAAATTTGATTCAATTGGATGTAATTTGTGACTAATTAGTGAGAGTGAATATGATCTAGTGTAATTGTTGAGTAAAATTGGATTCAACTGGATGCAATTTGTGGATAATAGTCAAAGCGAGTATGATCTAGTGAAATGAAGTAAAATTGGATTCAATTGATGGATAATAAGTGAGTATGAGCTTGTGAAATTGAGTATAATTTGATTAAATATGATATAATTTGTGGATAAAAATGAAAGTTAATATAATCAAGTGAAATTGAGCAAAATTTGATTCAATTGGATGCAATTTGCGGATCAATAGTCGAAGTGAGTATGAGCTTGTGAAATTGAGTATAATTTGATTTAATAAGATGTAATTTGTGCATAATAATGAAAGAGAGTATGTCAAGTGAAATTGAGTAATATTTGATTCAATTTTGGATACAATTCGTGGATCAATGACAATCGATTAAGTGAAATTGATTAAATTTGATTCAGTTGGATGCAATTTGGGGATAAATAGTCGAAGTGAGTATGAGCTTGTGAAATTGAGTAAAATTTGATTCAATTGGATGCAATTAGCAGACAAATAATTGAAGTGAGTATGAGCTTGTGAAATTGAGTAGATTTGATTCAATAGGATGTAATTGTAGATGATTGATGAAAGTGAGTATGAGCGAGTGAAATTGTGTAAAAGTTGATTCAATTGGATTTAATTGTTGATCAATAGCAAAAGTGAGTATGATCTAGTGAAATTGAGTAGAATTTGATTTGATTGGATGCAGTTGGTGGATCAAGAACAATCAATAACAAAAGTGAATATGATCTAGTGAAATTGAGTATGTATTATTTGATTAAATAGGAAGTAATTTGTGGATAATTAATGTAAGTGAGTATGATTAAGTGAAATTGATTAAATTTGATTTAATTGGATGCAATTTGGGGATAAATAGTCGAAGTGATTATGAGCTTGTGAAATTGAGTACAATTTTATTCAATTGGATGCAATTAGCAAACAAATAGTTGAAGTGAGTATGAGCTTGTGAAATTGAGTATGATTTGATTCAATAGGATGTAATTTGTGGATGATTAATGAAAGTGAGTATGAGCGAGTGAAATTGTGGAAAGTTAATTCAATTGGATTAATTGTTGATCAATAGCAAAAGTGAGTATGATCTAGTGAAATTGAGTAAAATTTGATTGAATAGGAAGTAATTTCTGGATAATTAACGAAAGGGAGTATGATTAAGTGATACTAAGTAAAATTTGATTCAATTTGGATTTAATTCAATGCATCTCAATTGAGCATGATCAAGTGAAATTGAGTAAAATTTGATTAAGTAGGAAGTAATTTGTGAAAATGAAATTGAGGTTGTGTTGTGTAAAATGGATCTCCTTAGTTGGGTTAGTTTTTAGTTACATTAGTTTTTAGTTACACTAGATAACCGCTTGCACGGTCCGGAGGCCGACGACGAAAACGACATGACTAAAGACCAACAAATAATGTGTGAAAACAAAAAGTCTTGTGAGTAAATTTCAGAATTTGAGATCATGGTATCGAACACATATCCGATAACTCACAAACCATACAGTGTACTTTTAATTCACCCAAGCAAATAGTAAAGTCGCCCAATGTATACAGTATAATATACACAAATACGTAACAGAGATCAAGGTACCTGGTGTGCTAGTCACTGTGGTCGTGGGTTCAATACATAGAAACATTTGTGAACCAAGTTTAGAAAACGTGAATCTCGGAATCGGACACCACGTGTTAGTGTGTACAGTACACTTCTTAATGCATGGTCAACAGGTGTTATCTTTAACTGGGAAGGATATATTGGTGTTATCTTCTTAATACTCCTTCGCACTCTCTTTCCCCTTCCTAAGCCAACCAAAATTCACTCTGTACTTCTCTCTAATTTTCTCTCAGAAACTCAGACCCAGCTGATGTGTGGTGGTGAGTGAGCCTTTGCTTTGGTAAAAGAAAATATGGCTTTTTTGTTTTCTTTTCTATCTGGAGCTATGATTAAAGATTAGATGTTTAATTAGATGCTCATAGTTTTAATCATGGTGTTTATAAGTGTGAGTTCTAGAGATATTTAAGATCCGGGTAAGAAAAATTACTGCTCAAGGGATGATGGGTTTATCATATACTGTGTTTTAGAGGTATTTTTGTTTTTGATAACATGGGTTTGGTTATTGAAGACACGATTAAGACGCAATGGCAGCAACAATTGGTTGATGAATATGGGTGCAAAACCTACTTCTCTGCTTGAAGAAGTGAACTTTAAAAAATTTAAAGATCAGTCAATTCTGTTTTTTTTTCTTCTGAGGATTCGAGAAAGCGAGAAAAATGTGGATCAAATCTGGATTTATAGTTCGGGTATTCGGATTTGTTGTGTTTTATATGCAGGGCGGGTATTTTGAAAGAATAACCGAACCCAGAAACCCATCTTCTTCTACCAAATTTGCGCGTAGCACGCGTTTTTTGCGCGTGCGGATGATCTAGTATTTATCAAATCACTTGGTATGCATTAATTCGAGGTAATGGTGGTTCATCTACAAAGATTGCAAAAAAAAAATCCGACTATATTTGGTAAAAATATAAAACTATAATTGTGTGCATCCACTAAAAGCCCAAATCTTACAGTATCTTCTTTGCTAATCAAATTTTTATTTGCTTCCCACGATCTTCTCTATTCAAATAAGTCAAATAATAAGCACCTACAGTTTGCCCCCCTACCTCAAGTTTCCACCCCTGTTTATCGGATAAAAAAACAGTATATCCAGAAACTTCTCACGAGTCATAACTG
>JAJJMA010135835.1:73772-102601 GCA_023529015.1 Papaver nudicaule
TGTTTGTTGTTATAGGAAGAAGACTGAAGAATATACACAGGAACTTCTCAGCTCATCACAATGATGCCCGTAAGACTGATTCTTATCTCTTTTCTTCAATCTGTAAGTGTTTTCTATTCATCTTCAGTCGATTGCTTTGAACTATCTGTATATTGTTTCAGTGTCGATATCCCATTGATCTGTGAAATTGTGTGTTAAGTTTTAAACTTCTTATTTATGGTTCTGCAGGCATATCTGAAACAAGGAGTTCTGTAGGAATTTGTTTCCGTTCCTTAATGGTGGTGTAATATATGATATTTTGGAAAATTATCAACCTCATGTGTATGATTGTAGTGGTTAGTGTGTCAATTGTGGTTGATAATCAGTAAACGCTACATGGTTGTATTGGTTCTGTATCTCTGTTAGTTTTAGCCTATTTGCTATGTACATAATTGTTGTAGCTGCTCTTGAAAATGTCAGCACCATTGCTACTGGATTGGCCATTAATGCATATGGTACCATTAGAGACAATGCTGGAGGTATTGATGAGATGCCCTAGATGCTGCTGGAAACACCACTGCTGTTACTGGAAAGGTATAACCTTTGTGACTTCTTTTTCTACTTCCCTTACTTTCTGCCTTTCTGGTATTGAGTTTGTTGAACTGTTGTGTATAGGGGTTGTTGCCATTGGTTCAGATGCTCTTGTATCCCTGACACTCTTTGGTGCCTTTGTGATTCCGTGCAGCTATTTTAATTGGCTTGCTTGTTGGAGCAATGCTTCCATACTGGTCTTCAACTATGACCATGAAGAGTGTAGGTAGTGCAGCTCTTACAATGATGGAAAAGTTCCCAGGCAATTCAACACCATTCCTGGTCTTATGAAAGGTACTCCAAAGCCTGAGTACGCCAACTGTGTCAAAATCTCCACAGACGGGCTTACCTTCTAGAAGAGAACATTATATCTATTAATTCTTCTGCTTTTACTTTGATCTTTTAGGAAAGTGGCTAGGCAGTAGACAAATACGATCTACTTGGGCAGTTAAAGGTGTTATTTCAAATGATGAGAAGCAACTCTCAGATGTCAAAAGTTGTTGCATTGACATATGGAGGAACATGTGGTGAGTTTTGCAATTTGAAACTGCTTGAATGCTTGGTACCAAAGTTGTGTTGCATTGACATATGGAATGCTTGGTACCAAAGTTGTGTTGCATTGACATATGGAATGCTTGTCTATTTTGTTTAGATTCCAGTATATATATAATAATGTGTCTTAGAAGTAGTCCTAACATTATAGGAAAAACTCTATTTAACTATGTATCTTGCCAGATACTTATTTTTACAGATTAGCTTGCTTGATCTCCACAGACATTTTCATTTCCTTGGTGCTGGAGTAATTGAAGAAATCAGAGTACAACGAGATTAAGGCTTTGGTTTTGTGAGATACAGTAACCATTCAGAAGCTGCTATTGCTATCAAGATGGCCAATGCCCTATGTTCTTTGACGAGCCACTAAGGGTAAGAGCTTCTCTTATGTAGATAATTCTTATCATCTATCTGTCTATCCCTTTCTCATGTCACTGTTATGTATTTGCAGTGCTCGTGGAATAAAAAATCAGCCCCACCAGGGACAAGTTCAACCCAACTTCCCCCACCTGCTGCTGCTACAGCTGGACCATTCCCTGGTATTGCCCCCACTGGATTATTATCCTATGAGCAAGATGGGAGGTTAGGTGGTTGGATATTTTTCACATCCATCGATCTGAAAATCCATCGATTTACTGTTATTGCGGGTGGTCTATCATGTTTTTCTTATTTTTGGTGTAACTAATGTTGATGTTTTGAATATTCTGGAAAAAAATATTTGTCCGCCAGTACAGGATATTTATTTCAAAACATTATATTTTATTTGAAATGTATCTTAAATAATTGTAACAATTTATTTTTATGCTTGCTAATATATTCAGCCTGGCTTCTTGTTAAATGAATTGAATTTAAATAATATATAAAAAAATTGGTAGGAAATGAACGACTGAGATTCCACCATCTATCACTGATTTCATCATTGATCGCTAAATTTTGTTTCGGATGAATGGTATTCATTGGTACACGTGGATGGTGATGATCAAATATGAACGGTTGAAATTCCATCATTTCTTACATGTTGCAGGACACGTGTACGGCTAGAGATTTCATTTGCGTGTCTGAAAATGTATTTAGACACGCCATATTGGCGTGGCAAAAATCCATTTAATCAATAATTGAATGGCTTAGAATAGAACACGTGGACGATGGAAAACACATCCTATTTAACGGCCGAGAATCCATCAGTTATTCTCGAATTTTGTACGAGATGAACGGTATCCACAGCTACACGTGGATGGTGGTAGATCAAATATTAACGGTGGTCATGGTTACACGTGGACGGTGATAGATCAAATATTAACGGTTAGAGATGCACTTGAGATTGCACTCGTTCGCGTGGCCAAATATGCAATTTGCGTGACTTAAGTGCAGCAATAGCCACATGAAAAGTACTTTTACGAGGCTAAAGGTAAGCAACAACCACATGAGAAGCAAGTTCACGAGTCCTAAAATGCAACAATAGCCACATGAGAAGCATATTGACGAGGCTAAAAGGTAGAGCAACAACCACACGAATTATAGCGAAAGGCCACACGAAATTTCGCGTGGCGGAAAAGGTAGTCTAAAAACACGCTATTACTTGCCACGCGACGAGCATTTGTGATTGGCGTGGCCTAAACCATACGGCCACGCCAATCTGGCGTGGCATCAGACCAAATTTGTACTAGTGACAGTAGATTCGTTTCGTTGCTAGAGTTTTTCCTATCAGGTATACTGTTTGGCCTGGTACTGTTCCGGTTATGTGTTAAAGCTGCTCTATCTGGTACCTTCTGTGAGCATGTTCTATGCTTGCCTGGTTAACCCAAACCTCCTGCAACGGTTCCTCACGAAGAAAAAAAAAGGCATAATTTACACCAATGGTGTAAAGGTCAACCTAGTATCTGCCACAGAGAAGTAACTTTTGGCCACATTAGTAGTGCCACTAATTTCGAGAATATGTCTATTACATGATGCAGACGGAGGTGCACTTTGTTTTAGCGGTGATTTACCTAACATTGGTTCAAGCAATGCAAGGCTATTTCCAAAGTAGTTGCGAGCTACAAAAGGTACTGGGAAACTCTCGAACAAGAATCTCACTATGTGGAAGAAAATGATCTTACTATTGACGTCAACCCTGAAATTCCAGGTGTTCATGGCATAAAGGGCGTTGCCACATCATGGATACACCTGACTTCGCTTGTGCCTGAACAATTTTTTTATGGCTTACTATACCTTATTTTAAATAGTTTTGTTAGATACTTTAAAGTACGTTATAAGTCTACTTGGTCTATTATTTTCTTGCTTAGCTAAACATATTCTTACCTTCTTTACTTTAGAAGTGCGGATTATTTACAAGCACTTATCTTTCTATTACGTATTATTGAATTGTACTCTGTTTATGATAATCTATTGTTTAACGCGTGTATTAGAATGTAAAGGACATCATTCTAATCGAACAAAATGATTTTTCAAAAGAACCCGAGATAAATTGTTTTCATTTGTATGACATTCCTGCGTGATGTACTTAAAAGAATGTCTTAAGGAGAAAAAAAATGTCTATTCGATAGTGGAACCACCCGCATTATCCTAAGAAATGAACAATTGTTTGTTAATTTTACTCCTTTTTTTGTGACTACGATGATTGGATCATCGAAAGTAATAATTGGGCGAAGTACTGCTCAAATCTTGTTGCTAGCGGCACAAGGTTTAAAGTCAAAGAAGCTCTATAAGCACTTAGAGATAACCACACCTTGTGAGTTTAAGGATATACATTCAAATGGCTATTTGGAAATTCGTTGTGATGGAACCTTATGTAACTTCTAGTGAATGCGGAAGAAAGCGCATCTTAGAGAAACTATTAAGTCACTCTAGTGGATTGTACATCACCACTATTAGGATTATTGAATCACATATTGTTTCCAACGACGAAATGTTGGCCAGTGACTTATACAAGCTTTGGCACTACCGACTAGGGCATCCAAGCCATGTTGATGATCCGTGTTTTAAAAGAACTCACACCGACATCATTCTTTCGCGTGAAAAAGAAATGGGACAAAAGATTGTTACGACGAAGAGTAACAATGTGTTTTCTAAAGTAACTGAAGCACAAAAAATTGCTTCTAAAGGAACTGAAGCGCGACTATTGTCGTTTAAAGTAAGTGAAGTGCAATATCCTCCTTCTAAAGTAACTGAAGCATACCATTTATCCCATTTTCTTCGTTTGCCTTATCGAAGGCACATCACTCGTAATGCAAAGCTAACTCTTTAGCAAAGACAGAATCGAGACCAACCTATGCTAAAGATACCAAAGAAAAATTCCATCTTCAAAAAGGATACAAGGTGATATTTGTGGACTTATACATCCAGAATGCGGACCATCCAAGTATATAATGGTTCTGGATGATGTTTCGACCTGTTGGTCACACTTGCATTGTTGTCCACAACAAATGCTAATTTTTCAAAGCTCGTAGCACAAGTGATACGTCTAAGGGCTCACCACTATGATCATAGAATAAAGTTTATCAGACTTGATAATGCTGGACAATTTACATCTAAAGGAATTGATGATTTCTGTATGTCTAATGGATTTGACATAGAGCATCATATACCTCATACACTCCCGAATTGGTCTCGCAGAAGCTAAAATCAAAAGGTTACAGATGATAGCTAAGGCACTGGTTATGTGTTCCAACCTACCTATTACTGCTTGGGGTACGTCATATTGCATGCAGTTTTACTTATTCACTTCAGACCCACTGATAGTCAACCATATTCTGCGTACCAGTTGGTAACTGAATATAAGCCTGATATTTTACATTTACGCATTTTTGGTTGTGCCGTACATGTGCCTATTACGCCTCCACAGCGTACTAAGATGGGTCCACATAGATGATTAAGTATTTATGCTGGATATGAATCCCCACAAATATCTGCTACAAAGAACCTTTGACATGCGATCTTTTTACCACTAGAATTGTATATGGTCACTTTACTGAGACAACCTTCCCGTCGTTAGGGGGAGGTAAGGAAAAGGATTTCCTAGGGGAACAACATGAATTGTCATGGTGTGTTTCCCATGTTGTCTCATTTTGATCAACGCACTTCACAATGTGAAAGTGAAGTGAAAAACGATTTTCGATTTTCAGGATGTACACCGATATCGCTAAAGTGACAAGATCAAATATACCAACTGCAAGCGTGTCTGCAAGGTTAGAAATCCTTAAATAAGGATATGCACCATAAACTAAGGTGCTGCAACTACATTTTGTGGAAGTGTAGTTGAGGCCGTGGCTCCATAAAGGAAGTCGGAGAGACCACCTGGTTTGATTGATGGTCACCTAAAAAAGAAGTGGGTGAGTAAGGCACAATCTAACTATCTATATCATCTGAACTCTTCTCATATAATTGTCTCTGAATATGTCCATGAATCAAACTGGAGGACGCTCCGAAGTTTTAAATGATTCTAGAGAACAATGAAATCCTAATGGATTATGAGAATGCACATGAGTCAATGGAAGGATCATGCGTGCATAGGGATGATATAATTCAGTTGCTCCAAAAGTAGAGCACGATGAGATCGAACCATGCTCTATATTGTTTAGATTCAAACATATAGCATATTTGGCCTACACAATCCAGGAAGAACTTAGTTCTCTGACAAATATACAGGTATTTGGTCTGGTAGTGCTAACCCACCAAGTGTAAAGCCTGTGGGACATATATGATTATTTGTCACAAAGTGAGGTGGGAATAATTAATGAAGTCTTAAAGTTTAAAGACTCACCTTGTGGCGCGAGGTTTCTCACAAACCCCTAGATCACTTATTATCTTGTAGCGAACATCATGATGTCCTGCTACTTAGATTAGCTTGGCAGTTTCATAAGGATCTGGAATGCACTTATGGATGTGGTTACATAATATCTCTATGGGATCTTGATAGAGAGATATTCATGAAAGTGCCAGATGGCCTTCCATTGCCCAAAATCAAGTAACTTTAAACCACAGAGTGCGTTTGCAATTAAGTTGAAACGCTTGCTTTACAGATGTGGTATACCCGTCTAAGTGATCATTTGATTGGGAAGGGATATACACATAATAAATTATGCCCTTGCGTGTTTTGAAAAGAAACAAGTTCCGGATTTGCAATTATAATTGTCTATGTCGACGATATGAACATAGTAGGTACTTTTGATGAAGTAAGACTATTTGAAATTCGAAATTGAAATGAAATATCTTGGGAAAACTCGGATGTGCGAACAAGAACATCGAGCTTGTGGAATATTACTCCACCAGTCAGCATATGTCCATAAGACATTCAAGCAATTTAATTTGGACAAAATGCACCCGGTTAGCACTTCCATGATTGGTCGAACTTAGATGTATGTAAAAATCAATCTCGTCCATAGAAAGGTGACGCAGATGTGTTGGGAGAGGAATATCCCTACCTAAGTCAATAAGCGCATTATTGTACTGGACACAATGTACTCGACCAGGGAACTTGTTAGCTAGATGTATCTTAGCGCCAACACAACGTCATGGGAATGGTATCAAGAATATCTTTAGATACCTAAAAGGAACCATTGACATGGGTTTGTTATTATCCCTATGAAGACGCAAGTAGAGTTTTCTAATGCAATTGCAAATTGTATCATACTCCCATGATTACATGTGAAAAGTATAGGACTAAAGGAATTGTCCGACTCCCGTGATTGCAAAACTGCAGAGATCTAAAGAAATTGTCTGACTGCGTAGGACTAAAGGAAGTGTCTGCCTGTATTTGACTAAAGAAGTTGTTCAAACTCCCATGAATGTATTGTACTAAACAAGTTGTCCTACATCAGGGGGAACATCTAGTGGTAAGTTTTACTCTTTTTTTCCTTCACTGAGGTTACTTTTTCCCACAGGGTTTTGTTACTCAGCAAGGTTTTTAATGAGACAACTGCAATACCAGAAGTGCAATCGCAAAGTTGTTAATTATGAAGGGACAATAATCTCTTCGTCAACGAAAGTAATCAGGGGGAGACATGGTACTTTCGAAAAGCTCATGACTAATGAAACTATCTAGAGACTACCCAGAACGATCAGGGGAGATGCCGACATCAGGGGGGAGGATCCAAGGATATGATGCCGACATATTTTGATTCGAAATGTGAAACTGTATTGTACTCTTTTTTCCTGCGATCGAGATTAGTTTTTCCTACAAGGTTTTGTTACTCGACGAGGTTTTTAGAGAGACGACGACAACAAATACACCTGGCGTATATACTGAATGCTGAAGACTTGAAGATTGGATTGATATTACTGAACTGCATCGGCATCAAAGAAATGAACACGATAGTATGTCAAGCGAAACAACTTCCAGTGAGAAGTAAGAGTGTTATTCAACATGAGCAAAGGCGTAATTCTGCACTTATCGCATTGTACTCTTTTCCCTTCGTCAAGGGTTTGTCCCACGGGGTTTTCCTTGTCAAGGTTTTAACGAGGCAACATGTGCGAGTCCAACTCTGTTCTAAGTACTCTTAATATTGTACTCTTTTTCCTTGTCAAAGTTTTAGTGAAGTAACACATTTGTTATTGAACCACACAAGAGAGAGTGTTACAGGGCCTGTGGCCCATGGATGTTCGGTCCATATGGTTTTTCCCTTAACTGTATATAAATGAACCTATGTAATACTACTAGATCATCCATCTATGTATATAAAGGAACCTATGAAAGCATTCGACATGCTAGAGTGGTGTTTTTTAGATGACATTTTGGATCAACTCGGTTTCTGCAGTAAATTTCGTCAGTTGATCTCGCAATGCATATGCACAACCCAACTTGAAGTGATGATAAATGGCACTCCTTCTAAGTCATTCAAACCATCAAGAGGGATTAGACAAGGGGACCCCTTGTCCCCTTATCTTTTTATCTTTGCCATGGAATCGTTCTCTAGATATCTGGTTCACTGTGAGAAGACAAAAAAGATAACAGGTGTGAAGATTTCACGTTCAACACCTAAAATAAATCATTTACTCTTCGCTGACGACTGCCTACTCTTCTCCAAAGCAAATGTTACTCAAGCTAATAACCTACTCCAAGCAATAGAGGAATTCAGAAGGTGTAGTGGACAACTTATAAACTTTAATAAATCTGCAGTGTATTTCAGTGGCAACATGGACAGCTCAAGGTGTCAGGATTTAAGTGTACTTCTACAGGTATGGCAGTTGAACCTGAATGAGGAGAAATATTTAGGACTACCTTTTTTCATAGGGAGAAGGAAGAAAGTACCTTTCTCAACTCTGGTAGACAAAATGGGTACCAAACTAGAGAGATGGAGAAGTGTAAATATGTCACAATCTGGAAGAACAATAATGGTAAAGAATATGTTAAACACTATACCAATTCACCATATGACTTCTTTCAGATTACCGGATGTTACAATCAGGAAGATGAACTCTGTGCAACATGCTTTTTGGAGGAAAAAAGAAACAAACAAAGGTTTACACTATACTTTATGGGAGAAGCTATGCCGGCCTAAGAATGAAGGTGAACTGGGTTTTCGAGATATGCACTATTTTAATAGAGCATTATTAGCTAAATCTGTGTGGAGGCTATGTACAGATGGAGATTCAATCTGGAGAAAATCGCTGGAAGCTAAATATTTTTCTGACGGAGATCCAATCAACTTGCAAGTCAGTAAGAAAAAACACCACTTGGTCATGGAGGAGCATCTGTGGGGAGATGGAATTCATCAAAAAGAATAGTTGTTGGTCACTTGGCAATGGAAGAAAAATCCTCATATGGAAGCATAGATGGATTCCAGAGTTTGCCAGTACTAGAAACCCAAGAGCAACCGCCACTAACTGGTCAGAATTCTCCTATGTACATCAGGTCTTCCTCCCTAACTCTAATTCTTGAAAAACTGTCATCATTCAGGAGCTTTTTGATCCTCCAGTAGCTGCTGTTATTCTCAATATGACAATCCATCTAGACTATGAAGACAAGCTCATGTGTCTGTTAGAAAAGAATGGGCAATTCTCAGTGAAGTCAGCCTACAAACAACTCTATAATGACACTCATGTCAATATACAAATAGATTTGGGGATGCAACAGATCTACAAAAAGCTATGGAGTTTCAAACTGCTTCCAAGAATTAAGCACCATATATGGAAATGCCTGACATGCACATTATCAACAAGAGATAAGATTGTCCGAGTTTTGCACCACATAGACTCAACCTGTCTGTTATGTAGTTTGCAGGTGGAAACAGACTCTCATGTACTGCTACAATGCACACTAGCTCGAGCAGTATGGTTTGGTATGATAGAATACGATGTTCAGCAATCAGACACAGTCAGGAATTGTATCCTTGGTTGGTTTGATAGTCTTCACAAGCAAGAGATTACTCAAGCAGAGTTTGATCAAAGAGCAACCATAATTTGGTGCTTATGGACGGAACGTTGCATGAAGGCTTTCCAAAACACTGACTCTACTCCAGACAAAGTGGTTATGAAATGTACTAAGTACATTTGTGACCAAGCTGAATATACTGCCTCTCTGCCTGTAGCACAAGTCAGGCAAAACAGGGAAAACTTACACTGGACACCTCCGCCGTTTGGTCATTATACTTTTAACAGTGATGGTTCATACAAAAAAGAGTCTAATACTGGTGGCATCTGACTAAGTATTCGTGATTTTGCAGGGGCGCACCGGGGATCAAAATGCATCCACTTAGCCAACAGTTGGAGCGCGGAGCAAGCAGAATGTCAAGGGCTTTGGGAGGCAGCATCATGGGCTAAAGAACTTAAGCTGGAAAATGTCTTCTTCGAACTTGATGCTAAGCTAGTGGTGAACGCGGTGAACAACAATAGTTTTTCTTTAGACCAGAGATTAAATAATCTCATTAGAGATATTAAGTCTTTATTTGCTGAATTTAGTAATTGGAAATGTATTTACATTCCTAAAGAGAAATAGCTGACATACTATCCAAGTTAGCTAGAGTCGATAAACTATCGAAACAGTATTTGTCGTCAACTATTGGAAGAGGAACGTCGTGTAAACCCTTAATTATTTTATATAAATTTTTCCAGTTTCAAAAAAAAAAAAAAAAAAAAAATTAGCCCCAAACATAAAGGACTTTTTATTTTATTTTTCAATTTCTTAGTTTCTCTCTCTTCTTTCTTAATTAAAGAAAACTTAAAGAGGAACCTCAAAACAAACCAAGAAGAAAAAAATCAGCGGAAAGAAAAGGAGAAGAAGATAGGAGAAAGAACGATTTGATTTTTGCTATAAATAAAGGGAATTTCTTTCTCATCTTCATTTTCTTTTCTTTGATATCATCAACATCATCGATATGGATTCTGAACTCTGGGCATCTCGTCTTGCAGCAGCAAAAATACGCTCTGCAACATCAACAGAACAACAACTCTCAATTAGGTATCTTTTTCTTTGGCATGGTTGAGCTTGTATTTTTCTTTTTTCATTTTTAAGAAATGAAGTTTCATTTTTTTTTTTTTTTTTTTTGTGATAAAATTAGATCGGTTGAGCGTTGATGATATTGATGTTGAAGAGGAGATTCGTCCCGATTTTCCATGTCCCTATTGCTATGAAGATTACGATATTGTTTCTCTTTGTTCTCATCTAGAGGATGAACATCCATTCGAGTCAAAAGTTACGGTATGATATTTTCAGCTTTCAGATGTATTGTTGTTGTTGTTGTTTTACTTTTACGTAGTTTCTGAATTATGTTGAAGTTCCTTCCTTTGCAAGGGAAACATGGGTTTGGAAAGGAACGATTTTTTTAATGAGTCATTATAGATGATATAAATGGTAATGAAATGACCAAAAACTCTGTTGCTACCTAGTCAGGATAGCTAGTGCGTTTTTGATTCCGCTGTAGTTGAATGTATTACAGCTTTTAGTAATTGGAATTTGGTTATGGATCTTTTTATGTTTGAATATTTGTTGAAGAAGCAAAATGAAGTCCTCCATAACAGAAGAGTAAGGATCCTCCCTTAACTGTGAATAAGGATACATTTTTGTGTAAAACCCACTGCACAATTGAGACCAGGAGGATGCACATAGTTGGGTTGGGTTTAACATATTTTATTACATACAACATCTACATGCTATTACTCTGAGTCGTAATCTCAGCATGTAGAGAACTTCTCAATGTCAAATTAGAAGTCATTTGTCAATTTGAAGTGAAAGCTTAAAACTTAGTACCAGTGAATGAATCGATTGTTCAGCACTTCTAAATGAGCAAAATATGTTGAGGTTTCTCAAATTGGTTTATGTTTTGTGGTAGCTTGGCTAGAGTATAATCTATAGTTACATTTTGTTGCTGCATATTGTCTAATTAGTGTTTGGCACTCACCTATTTGCATCGTCTTGATTGTAGTTATGCCCCATTTGCTCTGCGAGGGTTTCACGAGATATGCTGAATCATATTACTCTGCAACATGGACATCTGTTCAAGATATCCTTTACCTATTTCATTTTGCAAGATCAATTTACTTAATTGTGAATTCTATGTTGGTGATATTGGGAAAGAGTTTGTATGTAGGTGGTGCTTATTAAGTGTTTGAAGCTTATTTCCAATAGATGTTTCCTTCACTAGTCAACACTTACAGAGACGTAGAAGATTACGCAGAGTTGCCATCCCTAACAGTCAGGCATTGTCTTTGTTGGGGCGAGATCTCCGTGAAGCTCATTTACAATTGCTTTTAGGGGGGGGTGGTTATCGGTCAAGCAATCCTAGCACATCTAATGCTGCTACAGATTCGTTTCTGTCGTCACTTATGTTTAACTTTCCTGCATCTGAAGCTGACGAAATTACAAAGTCGATGGCCCCCATTGTTGAGGATACTTCTAAGAAGAATTTGACTTCAATAAAGCCTCGAAAACCAAGGTATTGAATGTTTGTGTCACTGTGTCCTCTAGAAATAGTTTCTTTACTGCTTGCGCTGTAAACCTAGTGGTTGTAATAGAACAAAAACACAAAATTAAAATGGGATCTTGACCTTACAAGGTAGTCGTTGTATGCAACACCCTTGGCTGTATTGAGTTTGATGCAGGTGACCGGGGAAAATGTTGTTCATTTATCTCTATGAAGAGCCATGCTTAAGTTGTATGCAAATACCATTGTTTCTGATGTCACTTTTGCAGGATCTCATTATAAGGTTGATCTAGGTAATGTGGCCCCTTACACATATAAAGCTTTTCCACTCATTCCAAAGGTTGATTAGCTATTATTTATTGTTTCAATGTTCTATTCTTTTTGGGGTGATATGTAGCTGAATTTTTATTAGAAAAAGATAATTCTAAAAGATAATTGAATGAGCAAATTCTGTCCACTATCCATATATTATGTATTCTTACTTAAAATTAAATTTGTATTCATATCAAGAGGTAGATTCTTGCTTTGGAATACAAGCTGCATCACAGCTGCGTGTAAGTGTATTTCGTATTGGTCGTACTGCGAAAGTTCTTTAAGGATAACCAGTTTTAAATGTGATGAAGTGATTAGCCCTTTGTAGATTATCATCCATGAATCATAGCATTGAAAACCAGTTGCACGCATATGAAGTTCAGATCTTAGTTCCAAGGTCGCTGGTGTCAGTCTAGGGTCGTCTGATGATTTACAGCACACAAATATGAAAATATGTGGACACTTTTACCCTCCTATCTAAGTTTGCAGCTGAGAAAAAACCTGGATGCTACTGAGGTTAAGCCTGCAAGTGTTTTTCGGATCTGTCTTCTAATCTTCATTTGTTCCTAATTTGCAGTTTTGACTCTTCTTTGAGTCTGGAAGAGAGGGAACAAAAGACTATGAGAGCTGAGTTTGTGCAAGATCTTCTACTCTCTACTCTTTTTAATGACTGACACAAGCAGCACGTGTCAGATGTTTGGTAAACGAAGAAGAACGAGAGTTGAGGTCATAATGAATTGTCCTTAGGTGTTGCTTGTGGGACAACCGGGTAGTCTGCTTTGGATGTTTCAGGAGTACCTAGGTATCCATTCTCCCGGCCTTTTGACGATTCATCTTTTTTTACACGGAAGTGGATTGGTCTCCGTCTCCTAGATATTCTGAATTTACCATGTTTAACAACAGTTATTCAGAAAAAACTAACCTATTCTGTGGTGAGACAATTCCTTGTCTGTTTTCTTTCTGGAAAGAAAGGTGGGTGGGTTAATAAAGAGATTGATGTGGCATATCCCGCTGATTAGTTTGAACTTTGAAGTTCCTAAATGGATGTGATAAGAGGGACAGAGCCGAACCTGTTGTACCTCAGTCCGATTGGGCTCACAGGCGCATGTTTAATCCCGTGTATATTAGAAATTAAAGGCAGTAAAATAATATTCAGATGAAAACGTGGTTAGGCAATTCTTTGTCTGTTTCGTGCCATAATGCTGTTAAATTGGGCAAACTATGCTCGTTTGCCTAGGGTAAGAGCATTTCCCAGGTGTTCACGCCCTTGTGGGCTTGCAACCTACTCCAATTTTGGGGGGTGGTAACAAAATATTCTGCAAGGAATATTCTTTGCTAAGGATCACAGCTAAAATGTTCTCTATGCACACATACACCAAGGGAAGAGCGAGCATAGATATGTTAACCTAATTAAATTTGGCCACATGAGTGAGTATTTGGCCCCATGAAAATTTAAACCCATCTAGGGATAGTTGCTATGGGATGTCAAAAAATTGAGGAATATACTAAGTTACCCTTCACTACTAATCTAACCTAATTTCATTTTATATCCATAACCACCCCTTTTATATCCATAACCTTTCCCTCCTTCATTGCACCACCACCACCATTACCGCCGCCTCCATCACCACTACCACCACCGGCTCCACTACCACCACCACCACCACCACTAATGCCTCCACCACCACCATCAAAAACATAGATCTCATTAAGCTAACCACAAAAAGACGACAAAAAAAAAAAAATTACCCCATCACCACCACCGCCGCCTCCACTCCTCCCACCATAAATTTCATTAAGTAAATTTTTACCCAGAATCGGCGTATATTGACCACCATATCAAACGATTGTTCTTCATTTTTAAAAAGGAAGAACAATAATCGGTGGTTATCGGTCATTATATATACCGATTATAAAGTAAAACCAGAATCGATTTATATTTCTAGACATAAGTACCGATTTTGGTTGTTTTTTAAAACAGAAAAATTAAACTTTTTTCAACTGGAATCGGTGAATTTTGGTGCTCCTAAGAACCGATTATGGTTTAATCGGTCCATATACATCTGCATAAGTGCCGATTTTGCTACAATCGGTCCATATTCGTTAATAAGTGCACCTATTATATAGATAAAATTGGTATTGATTGGGAATCGAAAACATCATAAATTGAATACAAGTAAAACCAGAATCGGTCTTTATAAAGTGATATAAGTGTCGATTATGGTCGTTCTTAAAAACAAATTTTTTTTTTCATTTGAGATCGGTGCTTGTTGGTGTACTTAAGGACCGATTATGTATACAATCGATAAATATTTATTGACATAAACACCGATTAAGTTTAGATCGGTGCTTGTTGATGTACTTAAGGACCGATTATGTATACAATCGATAAATATTTATTGACATAAACACCGATTAAGTTTAGATCCGCCCACAATCGACACATATACACCTTCAGATAAAAATGGAAAAAGAAACAGTATGAAAATCAATTACAGCTAGTCAGTTCAACATTATCAAGACTCCCGATAGCTTTGATAGCTTTAATGCTTACCAGCCCCACATTGGACTTCATCGGCAATAGTTACTCCACCTACTTCTTTTATGCTGTTATACACAACAGGCAAATAACCCGGCGCCAATTCCATAATTCCACCCACTCCCTGGATCAAACTCATTCCATTAGTTCAACTCAAAATCCCAAGAAGTTTGTTTGCCCACAGTAAAACACAATTTTATTTCGAAGAAGCAAATCCGTATAGCTTCAGAAATGAAACCACCAACACGACCACCAGTTCCATAATCAATAAGGTCTGTGCAATTTGTTTCGAAGACTAAACAGACTCGTTGCAACTGTGCTTGAACTGAACTGTTGTTCAGGCAATTTATCGAGCACCTGGTGTGCCTTTTCCTGGTGTTAAAGATCCAACCTTGCTAGTGTATTCTCTCCCCATCCAATCACCAATTCATGGCAGGAAGCTTGTTTTCTTCACTGATTTCTACGGGCAAGAACTGATCCATTTGAACACTAACCCCAGCTCCCTTCTTCTCTTCGAATTAATCTCCCATGAACCCTTGTAAACCTACAAAAACAAAAACAAATCCTATCATCAAAGATCGACTGATATAGAACACACAAGGTTAGATGACTCAGATCCAAAAATCAACAAACAAATTAGGGTTTCACTTACAATTCAAAAAATCACCAAACAATAATGAATCCCGACTAGTTGCAACATTAGTCTATCGAACATGTTCTGTATTTCATGGTGGCAGTAGCTGTTGATGGGGGTGGTGGCAATTGGTGGTGGTGGTGGCGGCGTCGGCAGATTTTAGAGAAGTGGAGAGAAGTAAAGTGAAACAAGGTAATGGTGGTTGGCAGCGTCGGCGACTCTGGTTGTGGTGGTAGTTTTTTCAATGCTCTTGGCGGTGGCGGCAGTTGTTGGTGATGGTGGTGGCACGCTGTAACGGGAGGAGGAAGAAGAAGAGAACATTTTGTTTTTGAAAGAAAGAAGAATAGAACCTATATGAATCATGATTTTAGTTTAAGTTTAGGTTAGGTTATTATCTATCTAGTTAAGGGTAAAATAGTCTTTTATTATAAGGGGTTTTTCGATTTTACTATATAACATCCGTCGGAATTATTTTTTTATGGGCCAAATACTCATTCATGTGGCTAAATTTAGGTAGGTATGTTAAACCACTATTAGATGAGCTGATTTTGGCGCTGCAAGAATTCCTTTGGCACTTCAAAGGGTGACAAAATAGGGTCACTAAAACCCAAAACCAAAAACCCCTTATAAAATAGACAATTTTACCCTTATAAAATAGGCTAACGAACAACCATGTTCTTCTCCTCCTTCACTACCAACGCCACCACCACCCCGCCACCACCCCTGATAATAGCTACGCCAACACCAGTGACGATAAACCATAACCACTTCTGATCTCCCTCAAATTAGGATCTGTGTATGGAAAAGAAATAGATCCTGAACTTAATTTGTTGAGCAAAATGACCGACAAGATGGCATTCGAGCTAATGCTAATCGTAATAATCTTATATGGAGTTTCAATCATGTTTTCATTGTTTTTTTAGGTTAAAATCATCGATTTGGGGCTGTTTTTTTTTCGCACCAGTTGGTTTTACGGTTTGGATTTCATATGAAACCGAGGCGTAAACTAGTTTTTACGTCTTGTGATTCTTCATGAAGTAAGGCGTAAAAGCTACCAAACCAAGGCGTAAAAGATGCCCTAGTTTTGCCCTAGAATATTTTACGCCTACCAAACCAAGGCGTAAACATTTTGGAATGTGCTCACAAAAATGTGAACCGTAAAAATCAAAACCAAGGCGTAAAAACTGAATTGGGGCGTGAAAACTGAATTGGGGCATAAAAAGAAATGGTGCGTACAAAACTAAATTGGGGCGTAAAAACTGAATTAGGGCATAAAAAATGAAATGGAGCGTAAAAAAATGAATTGGGGCATAAAAAATGAATTGGGGCGTAAAACATTGTGCTCACAAAAATGTGAACCGTAAACATCAAAACCAAGACGTAAAACAATGTTTTACGCCCCAATTCATTTGTTTTACGCCCGGATTTATTTGTTTATGCCCCAATTCATTTTTTATGCCCTAATTCAGTTTTTACGCCCCAATTTAGTTTTTTACGCACCATTTTTTTACGCCCCAATTCAGTTTTTACGCCTTGGTTTTGATTTTTACGGTTCACATTTTTGTGAGCACATTCCAAAATGTTTACGCCTTGGTTTGGTAGGCGTAAAACATTCTAGGGCAAAGCTAGGGCATCTTTTACGCCTTGGTTTGGTAGGCGTAAAAGCTTTTACGTCTTACTTCATGAAGAATCACAAGACGTAAAAACTAGTTTACGCCTCGGTTTCATATGAAATCCAAACCGTAAAACCAACTGGTGCGAAAAAAACAGCCCCAAATCGATGATTCTCCCGTTGTGGATTGTAGATTTGAGGCGACTCTTTCTATTCTTGGATCAATTATAGTGTCTCTAAGGGTTAATTTTGTTTTCGCCATCTTTAATTTTAATCGAGACAATAAATTTTTCGTATCGGCGATGAACCGTAAGTTTAATTTTTCGTATCCTCTTCTCATTTAATTTTGTTTTTGTTTTTGAGAAGTATAAGAAGACCCGCCTTAAGTTTTTGTTTTAGGAGAAAGAGAAGATGAGAAGAGAATATAAGGTAAATTAATTTTTGTTTTGAAGGGTAACTTAGACTTTTCATACCTTTTTAGACATCCCTTATAACTACCCTTTGGATGGTTTTATTGTTTTGAAGCGCCAAAGAAATCTCTGCAGCGCCGAAATCAGTCGCATACTATTAGACTCTCGATCAAGATGCAGACCCTAAAAGATATAGGTGTCGGCCCAATGTTCGACATTCGGAAATATACATGATGCCGAATTTCTTAAATTTTGTTCCCGCCAGTGAGAGTGGTTAGGGGTAGCACTTTCTGGAGGCTACAACGAATAGCTAATATGTTCTTGACGTTGAAATTAAGATGGTCTTAGACGTTAGTCCGTAACCTAGATTTCACATGAGATGCGGCTCTGCTTAGCACTGTCAATTTAGATTACATATAATATACTGTAATTAGCATGGCTTAATACAATAGCTTTATTCATATCATACAAACTGCCTAACCGCCTAACTGCAGCTAAGAATGGGAAAAGGATGGGGGAAACTTCAATGCCGTTGAAACCTAAAATTAACTTTTTTTTGTGATCCCTCCTTTACTAATACCAATGCTTGCCGCTGCTTGTCTTGTATCTCTTCAGTTTCGGCTTTATCCTCTTTTACTTCTGTGATGGCGAGTTGTCGATAGTATCTTAGGATAGCGATACATATAAATGCTGCAGAGAGAAGTACACATAATTACCACAAAGTAGCTATATTAAAGAATGAAATATATGAACTAGGTGAAATAGTAGTACCTGTGAAAATACGCGTCTTAACACTTGTCAGGTTCCAAAACACAGTGACTAGAGATGCTGCTACTATCTTCTTGTGAGAACATGCTGCCCATGTTTCCAATACCCGGGCACGGAAGTACTCAGCTGGTTCATTCAAACACAATGTACTTCACGTTTAGTTTCCGCGAAGACGCAAAACACGTTATGTGGAAAACTTCCAAACAATTAGGATTCGTACCTTGTCTGTTCATTTGCAGGGAGTAGCTACGGTAAAGCTTGGGGATAGTGAAACTAATGAAGAAACCTATTCAAATTTAGAAAACAGATGACTATAAATATGTGAGTATAGGTACTGGTTGACGGATATTAGGTAATTTGTCTAACCTGATACACAAAGTCTCCACAGGCTTATAGAGTGGCCATATTCGGATCCTAGAAGAAGTACAGGTGCTACCTACAAAGTCAGAAAAGATTGTTGCCTTAAAGTTGCCGTAAGAGTTAAGCAATTATGCAATAGACTAGATGACCGCTGTCACGGTGGGTGGGCCGACCGAAGAAATAGAGGAAAGAACAAAGAATTTGTAAAGCAAATAAAATGTAAGCAAAACAGATGTTCAGACAAATTTGTAAAACAAAATTTGTATTCAGTTGAAAAGGTTCAGAATTTTTCTGACAATTTTATGTAGCGGAAACTTAACCGAAACGCGACTCAAAATTCATACATCTCTTTGCAATTCTTGACAAAAATGAAAATTGATTAATAGAAGTGAAGATTAATCGAGGAGATGTTGAAAGAATAATTAGTGAGAGCACATGTGCCATGCACATGCTTGCATTTTACTCTTCACAAATCACAACAAACATGTATATAGCTATGAAAGTTAACCTAATGATCTTTTATGCAAAAATTTTAAAATTGATATTGATGTTCATAGTCATTGTGTAGATAATTTAAAGAGCTTTCAAAACCTATGTTGTTAATCTCGGTTTCGGTCTCATCTCGGAGCATATTTCCTGCCATTATCTTAGATTAAAGGGGTATTTTAACCGCGCCTCCAAGTTAACAATTCATTTAAACTGAGACCCCATTCTACGAATCTTTATATCTGACCCCGATTAGACCATTTTACTCTTCATTATTTTAAGGGAAACAAGCATTCAAGTCCCTCTACTAATATGGTATCTACAAAACAATCCCACCTTTTAACAAATTCATATAAAAGTCCTTTGTAACGAATTTTTCGTCCGGTCAGAGTTAAGTCAGCGTTAAGTCAGAGTTGGCCCACCATTAAAAATTAATTATTCACCATAATTAACGCAATTAGCCACACCGGTTAAGAAATTCCAGAGTGCCCTCAAGTTAATTGACAATCAAATACGAAACGAATGTCGATAAAATCCAACAGATGATAATCTAACCTAAAAATATAAATATGAAACCTAAATTTTATTCCTCAGTTTTCACGGCCGCTGCTTTCTTCTTCTCCTCTGCCTCTGCTTTCTTCTCCTCTACCTCACCGCTGCTCTCACTGCTCTCAAGAAACAATATCTAGAAGAACTAATGGAAGCAATTGATTAGTACAACGAACTTTGTTTAAATCTAATCAATTGATTCCATATGTTAGATCCAGATGTTATCTGTTGAGTTCAATCTGAAAAGAAGAAGAAGAAAAAGAAGAATATCCCGTTGTGTTTTGAAATCAATCTAAGAAGAAGAACAACACCCACTTTTAGGTTTTGAGTTTTTAAGTAGTTTCAGATCTCAAAATCTATAAAGTTACAAAAGTTTTAATTTCTGTGTAACCTAGGGTTTCATCTATATTGTTTTTTTTTTCAATTTGGGATTAAAGGGTTTTATTAATTTTCGATGTTTGTTTTAGGGTTTTCATTTGATCTGATTTGGGTTTATTTTTTTATGAATTGTAGCTAGGTTGTAAGGTGGTTGATAACACAATTTGACTTAGGTAATGGTAGATCTAAGCTCTGTAAGAAGAAGAAAATAATGGGTTTATAGATGGGGTTTCATGGTTTGTTGTTTTGGGTTGATGGTGTTGATGCTTATGTTGATAAAAAAAAAAAAATTCTTTTTTTGTATACAAATTTGTATTCTTTTTGATTTATTGTTTTTGAGTTATGGATATTTGAGGATTGATTGAATGTTATATTTGGTAAATGATTGTGTCTATCACCCTAATTAGGGTTAATTACTTAATTGAATGTTAAATTCTGTCTGAGTTTGCATTAAAAATGGTTATATTTTGGGATTAATTAACTGTTAATATTGGTCAATTGTTAGCAATTTTAGATTCAAGTGGTGGTGTTCAGGTAGTGGTGGTGGTGCATGGCTGGGTTTCAGACTCAGGTGGTTGGGGTTTAGATTCAGGTGGTGGTGTTCAGGTAGTGGCGGTGGTTTCAGGGTTCAGGGGATGTTTCAGGGGTTCAGTTCAGGGTTTTTTTTCAGGGTTCAGGGGTTGTTTCAGGATTTCAGTTCAGGGGTTGTTTCAGGGTTTCAGTTCAGGGTTCAGGGGTTGTTGTTCTTGTTGAGGGTTTTGTTGAGGGTGGTGGTCGGGTTCAGGGTAGTGGTGGTGGTCAGGGTTCGGATATTAGATCTGGTTGAATGATGATGTTGAGTTAAGATTGAAAGGGTAAGTTAGTATGTTTTGGGGTGTAATTATAGGTGATGTGGCACCGTTTTTACATTTGAGAATTTCGGTTGTTAAATCTAACAGAAGGGATATGGTTGTAATTCTGTTAAACGTAGGGATATATTCCTAATTATGAATTAAGACAGGGACATATCATCAAAAAACCCTTATTTTAACTTGAGTAAGTTTGAGCTAGACTTGGTTAAACTTAAGACATGTGTCGCAATCTTGTAAGCATGTGCCCACGTGTTGCTATCTAATCTTCTACAAAGAAGAACGAGTTCATTCAGTTTCTGGAACAACAAATCATTTCATCTTTTCATTAAGAACCACTGCCAATGCTATTGATTAAAAAAAAAGACAAACAAATAAGGGAAGTGACGAAGATAAAAGAAACCAAGGAATATAAAAAATAGATTAGACATTAGTTATATTAATGATTTAGATCAAGGCGATGTTGATGATTACTATGAAAACAAAAAATCAGAGATTGGAAGGTAAAATGGATGAACCTATCTATTGGGGAGGGGTTAATTGTCTAATTGATGAAAGCCATGGCCACTACAAAGCTTTTGTAACGGGTACCACATCATCGATATTCTTTGCTCCCACAAATGTATGTTAGTTATTAATTAATTTTCTCATACTCTGGTTTGTGCTCAAGCTTTTCGTCAAGAAATCATCAAGGATATCTACAAATAGACCAATGATTATGATGTTGTATTTGATGGATTAACTGAGCAGATAACTTTGAGTTTCGGGTTGAATACAAACTGAGAATACGGATTGAGATAGAAAACAAGAAGAAGAGGAAACAAACTGAAAGAGAATTCGCAGACATTGAGTTTAGATTTTTTTAGATAGTCGATTACCGGCTTTGCCCCTATCTCGGCAGATTATGATGTTGTATTTGATGGATTAACTGAGCAGACAACTTTGAGTTTTGGGTTGAATGCAAAATGAAAATACGGATTGAGACAGAACAAGAAGAAGAAGAAAAAACAAACTTGAAAGAGAATTCGCAGACATTGGGTTTAGATTTTTTAGATAGTCGATTACCGGTTTTACCCCTATCTCGGCTGATATTTTTATATCGTGCCGGCCGTTTTTTCCGTTTTTTTTTTCGTTTCCCAATTACTGCCCATATCGTATCGGTGAGCGACCGGTTCCGGCAAAACTGGCGAGATTTCGGCCGAGATCGAATACATAGTTCTAAACATATAAATTTAATTTGCGAAAAATCAGATGTGTATTTTAAAAGATATTAATGTTTTGAAATTGTTAAAAGTTAATGTACATTTTTACCCTCAACAAATCAGGGGATTACTTAATCATTTTCAAATTCCTTTAAAACAGTATTACCCAATTGCCTTTCGTCTTTGGTTTATTTACGAAAATGTCTAAAGGAAAACAAAAAATTGAAAATTCGGAGAGGCATTTGACGTCCAAAAAAAAAACACAACATTTTTAGTGGCTTTTATGCCGTCTAATATTTTTTTTATCAATTTAGTTCAATTATATTACCCTACATTACACAAAATTACCATATATATATTATATATAATATATAGGGTCCTCCCTCGCCTCGCTCCGTCGGCCCATTAACAAGAAAGAAGAAGCAAAATTATGTCTACCTTAAGAGTCATCGATGCTTCGCCTGAGAAAATCGTTCTCATTTTTGTAATTATCAGGTTAGCAACCGGAAGAACCACTCCAGCCAGCCGAACAATGTCTTCTTCTTTCAGATTAATATTAATCTGAGCCTGGTCGTTGATCCTCCTGACGAAAACAGAGCTCTTGCAAGTTAGGACATAGAACTTGAAACGAAAACAAGCATAAAAGAAGATTGTATTTCTTACGTACCTTGGTGAAAATGAATTACGGAAGAAGGATACGATCAAAAACATTAGTCCAACTCTGGAGATCGCCGAGAAAACGCTGAAATCGATCGAATTGAATTATTAAAACAGAGGTATAAATGAATTGATTAAAATCTGTAAAAAAATATAAGAAGCATTTTCTCATCGATCTCCAGATTAGTAGTAAGAAAAGTAAAATTAAAAAATAAATAAATAGTAGTACCTAAATCTTAAACCTCTGGAAAAGCAAGACGATAAGAAGCATAAACTCCCCAACCCAAACCAGAGGGTTGACTTTGACACATCTTTCCACATTATCAAATCATAAATGTTTTGGCCAGAGTAATGTATTCGATTCTGATCGTCGTCTTTGAATGGTATGCCCTTAGAAGGAGATGGTAATCTTGAAGAAGGAACTAAACTCATATTTTCCTTACGAGACCGAATACTCTGTTTAATTTTTCCAGGTTTACCGTTTTCATCTTCTCGATTTTCTTGCTCTACTCGTCTTCTCAGTCTTCGACTAATTCTTGGAGATGCACAGCTCGATAAACTCATAGGAGAGCTTTTATTCTTGGACCTTCTGCGATACACCAATAAATCAACTGGAGGTTGTTCGTCGACCATTTCAGTTCTTTCAGAGAAACGAGTTCTTGAGAATTTTCGAATAGGAGAAGGGGAAAGAAAAAGCTCTTGAGGTGAGGATAGATTCTTAGTTCGTAGAGCGAGATAAGGTGGAGGTGGGGTGTTTCTTGGTGAAGAAACAACTTTTTCATGAGGAAGGTTAAGTAGAGTTGAACCCTCTCCATGGATAATTCGAGAAGATGATTTGGTTTTTAGTCGGGATTCTGATTGATTAGATGGAGGAGTACAAGTCATGATTGAGTTGAGTTGAGTTGAGCGAGTGATTAGCAGGAGAAGATTAGGACGTTTTGATTAATAATAGATGAAGTTGAAAGTATAGCCGTTAGAGACAGAAGAAGAAAAACAAATAAAATAAACTTTTCTCTTTTTTCCGTTTAGCTTGACAGTGTGTTGATATGGTGGGGCTATTTTGATATCAACGGTACTGGAACAAAAAGGAACCCATGATTTCGTTTTCTATAGGTGGCTAATGAAGTCTGTAGGTGGTCAATGAAGAGTGTTTGAGAGGTTTAGGTTGCATGCAGTATGATGGGCTGAGAATCCTCGCAAGAGGTCGCCCTTCCAGACTAACAATGGAGATTACAAAAAACGGAGCATGGTGAGCCCCAATCATCTTTTGAAGTACGAGCCCTATTCTATGAAAAAGAAAATTACCGATTCTAACATTACAATCATGACTAGCCAAATGGTTCCCAAGTCTCTTCAAAAACTCAACGGTGTCATCACCAAGTTCCCCAAGAGTCGAGAAAGCGAGAGCACTGAAACCGTACCCATAAGACCAGCATTTGATCAAGGTATTTGTTGCACTTCCGAGTTATAGCCGCTTCAATTGGTTGGACAAACGGTGACCGGGAATAGTAGAGTTTTTCATCGCCTGTGATGAATACTGAAAATTAGCATCAGCGTCTCTCCAATTGACATAATGTCTTCTCTGTTCATGCCCACAAAAGTTTAAGCTTCGCGTGAAGCACAAGAGGGAACATAAGTTGTCTATAGATGTATACACACATTGGAACCCAGAGACTCCATTCAAACAAAACGAACCTAAAGGCATAATTGATTCTGAAGGATGCCCAATAAAAATGTAACCTTGTAAAAGAAAAGCAGAAAGCATCTACCGACTACCCAACAGCAATTCCATGATTCTACTTGAAATGCTTGGCCTTGTTACCAACTACTCAAAAAATGAAATAGTATCAAAACGTCATAATCAATGTAACTGTGTGAGCAAAAGAATGCTTATACATTAGATTTTTTTTACCTTATAGTAAGATTTACAACCTCTCAAACTGGGACAGGGTTTTATCTACTGCAAAAACGGCTACCTGTGTACGTTCTTTGTTCAATAATTACTCCATCCTCTTTTCTTTACTAAATTGGGATTACCAAATTTTGAGTCTTGCTAGCTAAATTGTGATGCGAGCAACATCCATGCAGTCAATAACGGGAATGTAACAAGAGCAGAGGCCTGAAATACAACATGCAATTAGAATCAACATGTAATCGATTAAGAAATCACGCAAGTGAGTAGATATGACAGTGAAAATTAAACTTTGAAGGTGTCATATGAATGTAATGTGATCTTGAAAATTCTTCTGTAAGGTTTCCGATTTCTCGGTCTTATCAATATACTACTGAGGTTAGCCTCTTTTCCGGGGGAAAAAACATCAGTTTGAGTGAAGTGTTTTTACCAAAAAAAATACCACTTCTTGATTGGCAATAGTTGCTGTAAATTCATTCCTCTCCATTTCGTGCTTGACAAACTGTTGCAGCTAAAGAAAATCAATGTGTCAGCAACTCGCATAGCTTAAGCAAATTTTCAGAAATTTAAAATACAGTTATATTAGTTAACTATACCAGGAGAAAAAAAGAAGAAAATAATTTTCAATTTAATGAATTCTAACTACAACATGACAGGACATCTACCACTGAAAGCTACTCAAGGTGGTGTGCATACCTGGTGATGATATTCTTTTAAACGATATAGAGCTTGAGACATGTTAGAGTTCAGAAAGGATTCCTTGGTAAGGAAAACTGGTTCCAGAAATGCAGAAAGTTTTTGATGATAGCAATCCAAAAATTCCCTCACAAACTATGGAACACACAACACAAAAGCATCAGATCAAAATGGTATAAACTTTATAGAAAAAAGAAAATAATATCTTCAAATAGTAAACGCCCATGATGTCAAAAGTTGCACTGGAAGTACATATCATGGTCAATTATCAAAAATTAAATAACAACACAAATTCATGGTAAATATATGATGAAGGTTCACGGATTTGTGAATACCTCCAGCCTTGGCAGACAACCCTCAGGTTTTAAGACAAGTCACGTCTTCACTCAAAAGTCAGAACAGATGACAGATAAGGTAAAGTAGTTAGAACACTAGTATCCAATATGATATGACCACTAAATTGCAAGTAGAGGAGACATCTATATCAAAACTATAATCATAGCTGAAGGTACAGAATAGTTATCTCAAGCATTATCATACCTTTGTCAATATGCATGTACTAGGCCCTGTTTTTCTTTGAGCCTTAAGAATCCTGATCTGATAACAAGTTCAACACAACAAATCAGAAAAAGATGAACCAAAATGCCATGGTTTCAATTAAGTTTTTAATCAGTATAAAGATAGTTCAAGTGAAGTAATACTTCTGTGACTTGTAGTGCCTGGTCAAGTTGCCGAATCTGGATCCATTGCTCTGTCACGATACTCCTGGCCTGGTAGTTAAGAGAAGGAAAACAAATCTTTTGATGAGCAGGATATTGAGTTCTTCTCAAATGATCAAAGATTGTCATCTATGAATAACAGTACAACATCAACAAACAATTACAGCAAACATGACTTGAAGATTTGTCGAGAAAAGAATCAGTTTGTCCTGACTACAGTAAAGCTTCAGTACCCAGCTCAAAGAGCTTTTTGCAAAGTAGCTCAACTAGTGAGATCAGTGAACCCTATCAATCGGTCAAAATTACTGATTGAGTCTGACGTATAGTTACCCACTGATAATTGAGTTGCAAAAGGAAATTTATGTTAACTTCTACTTGTAAGTGCATATGTATAGGCAGCTCAGTTCCATGTTTTCAAATATTTTTGAATAAATTCAGGTTCTACAATCAATGCATCATAACATCAGTATCACCACCCAATAAGAAACTATTGTGCCAAAATAGTTTCATCTCCGCAGAACATACCCACCTTTTCTATTTCGGAAGTCATCACCTTTAGATTTGCCTCCATATCGTGCACTTTAGATTCTAAATTATGAAGATCAAAGTTGTTCTCTCTTGATGTTGCCCAAAGAAGTCTGACCTGAGCATCCTCTTATTAACTTCTCAAATTAGTTAAACTTCCGAATCAGTAAATTCTTGTACAAACTAGAATCAGAGAGAAAAAGATAACAAACCTCTTCTTCAAGCGCATTAACCCTTTTCATTGGTAATGCTGCCTCTATCTACAATTATGGCAAAAGGGCAATTGTTACATTCAATGTCTATGGGGAATTTAGACAGCATATAAAATCTAACTTTGCTTCATATATGGGTCTTTCTTCAACTGATTTGCTTTTCATCAGGATTTTGGACTAGAGAGTCCCATATATAAGCGCGTGATATGCTTGCACCAATTAAAAGTAACACTAAGATTCACCTTATGAATCTTGAAGCAACTAGACAGCAGAAAAGCCATAATTTCACCTAGTATTTCTATTCCTCTCTCATTTATCACCTTCCCATCCACAGTTATTAAATTTCTCACTGTAGAGGTGTTGATTACAGTATTTAGCAATCTAGTTTCTGACAAACATTTGATAACGCTTGTAATCGAGAAATTGATGACTATACTTAGCATACAAGGGCAACTACTTCTGATCTTCTTCTCATAAAAGAAAAAGGATTAAACCTTGACAGTGATCAAAGAAGTCTGCAAAGAATGAATCTTATTGTCCATCTCCTCAATTAACTTCTCCTTTTCTTCAACATTATGCATCCTAATGTCTAAGCTTTGAATTCTTTCATCTAAGATGGATTCTGCAATAACAGCAACCAAAATTGTTATATAAATAAAAATCCCTACTTTAAGGAACCCAAACATAAGATCGATTCAATACCTCAATCAAATGACAGAGAACCCTAAAATAGAAATGGGGCTGAAAATTATGAAAGTATATTAAATAATAAGAAATATAATGAGAGAATAGAGTAAAAAGTGAATACCTAATTGAGTTAACTTGAGTTTCATTTCCCTTAGTTCACATATTGATCCCTTGGCTTTATCTTCACAAATCATTTGAGATTCGTCCAGGTGAGAAATTACAAATGTGATCATGGTCAGAGATAGAAAGATGAGCAACACTGAACTTGGGTTTAACATCACAAAACCCTCCATTTTTCTTTGACTGAACTGAGAAGCAAGTCCAAATATTAGCGGATCTTCGGTATTGTAATTTAAGGCTTTTACTTTTAACTAGTCGGCAACCCGTGATACGCACCGGGTAGGGTGATTGTTATAGTGTGGCGGGTCCGCCCCGCCCCATGTTTCCATGTTTTTAGTTACAATGAAAAAAAGTTTAATTAAAGTGAAAAATATAGATTAACCTCTATTTGGTATCTTCTATTATATATTTAAAAAATATTTAACCATTAGATACTAAGTTTGAATTACAAAAGAAACGCTCACGGGGCATAAAATAAGCTGCTATGCAAAGTATAAATAAATAATCTAAATAAACTAAAAAAAATTAATTGTTTTCTTCATTCACTTCATTGCTGAGGCTTTATCGCTTTCTTTGTCTTCAGTCTCACTGATCTCCAAAGTTACTGTATCAAGTATGGCAAAAAGAACATGACATAGAATGATTGAAGTGACATTGTATGTATCTTCACTTATTTAGGCTCGTAGTTGATGATTAAGAATGGCGCCACTTCGTCCCGCTCAGGTTATTTAGATTGAATGAAAAATGTCTCAATTGCAACATAATTAATCTACTTTAAAGAAATATTATCTTAAGACATAAATAATTAAGAATTAGCAATTGCAAAGTACAACAACAACAATTACTATATCCAAAACATTGTTAATTTGTTATGGCGGAGACAGTATTAATTCTTCTTATCCAGTATTATTAATTTGTCATATAGGTGCATTGAAACATCTTTAATTCCTTTCAATAAATTCTTCTTTTTTTAATACGAAAAAAAATATCTAATTAATTTAGTAATCTAATATTAATGGGTACACTCTAGCTATCTTGTTATGTAACTAAATATGATTTGTGAATTACAATCTCCTGCATAATTTTCATGTGGATTAATATGAGAGAGCGCATCTGGCAAGATCGTAGTTGTTGATTGGGAATGCGAACACGTCTTAATTGAAACGAAGCTAACCTAATCTCTAAAAAAAAAAAAAAAAAAAAAAAAAAAAAAAAAAAAAAA
>JAJJMA010135855.1:3812-19932 GCA_023529015.1 Papaver nudicaule
GATGACTATACCACAACAAGCGTTCACCGAAGTGAAAAGAGTTTACGATCACTTCCCTAAGGACCTTCACGTATGCTTGATGCTTGCGGTATTTGTCCATAGACACCTCTATTTATAGCACTCAATAAGATAGGTTGCTTTGGAATAAAGCAATCAATTACTTGTCCCACAAGTCAAGGAAACCCTAAACTTGCCAACCAAGTAATAAAGATTAATCTCAATTGGAATTCTTTTTATCATTATCTGCCAAGTGTTTTGTTAGCTCAAAAACACTTCAAGATAGAAATCCAACAGACCAGAGATAATCTTATCTTATTGACTCATTGAGGATCGTTAGATGGACCACAAAAGATATTTATGTGATATACAAGTCCACCTAAGAGATAAAGGAGTTTAGAGTTTGACTCAAGTGAAATTCTGAAAGAATATCCACTAAATCCGACACCAACAAAGTAACCAACATTGGATTCGCGTACAGGTTCGCGAAATGTTCAGTTACTTTGGAACTCAGAAGAAATCCGAGTTTCTGGTTTGCGAACCGGTTCGTGAACCGTCCGCCTGTCAGATTTCGTCAAATCTGGATTCCGCTGGAAGTACTGGGCTTAGCCAGAACTTAGACGTGTGTACGTCCTCAGCTGTAATCCATGGACTCTTTCCTCAAGAGTACTCCTTTAGATTCATCCATATCCAACTAACGATTTGCAAGCAAACCATTGTAATGGACACATGGCACCGAATCTGTCTCATTCATTCTTGTACTCACAGTATTTGTGGGAGCAAACACTGGTCATGACACAAGGTCACGTTAGACAAGAATACGATCTCAATCGATATTATCACTACTAAAGTAGTTGACTATATTTCTAAAGAATAGAGAAAGTAGAATAGAAGAATTTCCATAAAAGTCATAACTCCTACTAACCTTTTGTCGATGAAGAATAATTGATGTCTTCTTTGTCTTCACAGTCTTCGTCTTCAAGGTCTCTACTACTTTGTCTATATCCCAATCCCGAAATCTAAACTCTAGTAGGCTAAATCAAGAATTGAGTTTTGACACCTAAAACTGACAACTAGCTTGACATACCAATGCTAGTGGGTTTGACCGTACAATGCCCTAACAATCTCCCCCTTTGTCAATTTTAGTGACAAAACCAATTTACATATGGATTTAAATAATATACAATAAAGTTCTAACCAAATGTATCTCTTGATTTCTTGAATTCTTCAACTTCTCCCTTGATTCTTGATGTGTTCATTAAACTCTTGTTGATGAATCCGTAGTCAGCAGTCACAACATATCCAGCTCAAACAACCATAAAGGTACGCTTAAGCTTACTTGGGTTAGTATGCTCATCCCACATGTTGTTTGTGCGTAAGAGTAAGAATCTGAGCAAACTTTAAAGTTCGTGTATCAAAACTTTTAAAGTGATTCTACTCATTCTTGATACGAAGCTTGATCTCAGCTTTAATTACTCCCCCTTACTTGATACTTTGTGAAAAGCACAACAAGTAAGCACATGATGTTCTCCCCCTATGGTTATGCACCTTAATGCAACCACAAGAAGTAAGAACCATATGTATTCTCCCCCTATTTGTCACAAAAATATGACAAAGTAGTTTGAGACTAGGGTTTCATACACCAATGATAACAGGTGAAGTTAAGTACTCGCAGATCAAGTTTAAAGATGGTATACTTAGGTAATCTGAACAACAAGATTCCTGAGTTCTCACCTTATGGAGAAATATAGATACACTTTCTCCCAATATTCCACATCCACGCTTCCCAAAAAGATTTGTTATTAAGCGCAAGTTCAAAAGGAACTCTCCCCCGTGTGGTGTCATTCAATAAAGAACAACTGACAAAGACTAACATGGACAAGAACAATTAAATGTCAGTTTTGCTTTGTTAATAATCTCTTTTCCTTAGCCACTTTTTTTGGAAAAAGAGTTATATGATTCCGAGTTTGTGAAAACCCTAAAAATCATATAATCAAAAGTTTCTTAATCGTGAGAGAAAGCATAACTTTGGTAAATAGACACAGCTTTACGTCACTACCGAAGCAATGGAAAAAACTATGTTTTGCAATAAGATTGAGGTAGACAAATCAAGTATTGCAAACATCATTAATAACATCTAAAAAGAACTTTTATTAATGAAATAAAGTAGTACATGCTTGAAAAACTCTAAAAAGCATGAAAGGCGAATTACTAAACAGATTTAGTTTATATTCCTTAGGCAAAAGTAAGAACAAGTTCTCACAAGGAACCAACTAATCCTCTTTGAAAGAAGTCATGACGAAGTCGTTGATTTCCTTGATATCTTGATCTTCATTCATGGGCATAGGAATATCAAATTCGAATTCCTTAGTCTATTTTGTAGAGACTTTATGCACTTCTTTCATAAGCTCTTCATGTTGACTCACAAGAGCTTGTTGAACAGCCAGAGTTTTTAGAAACACTTCTCCAAGAGATCTTAATTCTCTCTTTGTTTCTCTGCATTCCTTGAGAATGGAAGCAATCCTTTGATTTTTCTGAGAAGGTTGTAATCGTCCGATTGGAGGTCGGGTAGCGATAGTCCTCGCGACGGGCTGTGAGGCAACTCTTGCGTAAGACGGTAAATGACGTATGTTTGCGTAAGGGAGTACATGTGCGTGACCACCTTGTTGTGGTTGGAGGCGTAGGAATACTGAGGGGAAATCTTTGTGACTAATAGTCGTATTAGGGTCATATTGTCTGCACCATCTAGTATGAAGTCTGAGAGTAGGTGTGTTGGCGGCTTAATTCTTAAGAGTATTCAAAACTGGACTAGGTCCCGGGGTTTTTCTACGAGTTTGTAGTTTCCTCGTTAACAAAATCTTGTGTGTACTTTACTTTATTTCCGCATTATATTTGAGCCATCTTGTATAATTAAAGTATCGTACTTGGTTGGTTGACATAGTCTTTCGGATTCTTGTATTGACTCCCTTTGTGTGAATCAATCAGATCTGAAGGAGATCTTGTTCTTGAGTTCTTGATTACAGGAACCGGTCAAGGTTTGACTTATAAGTGGACTAAACGAAAAGATTGGTGGTGTACTCGGTACCCTCGTCTTATCAATTGGCGTCGACTAAGGGGATTCGTGTAAAAGAATCGTGTTTTTCCATGGAGAAAAGTCGTTGAAAAACCTAGGAAATCATGCATGAATCCTCACAAAAAAAATACCAATCTTAGGGTAAAAAAAAAAGGGTTTTTCGAAAAAAGCGTCGTAAAAAGAATAAAAAAGCATCGCTGAAAACACTTAAGGAAGGTGGTAGAAACCCTCAGAAGCACAACAGATATATGCGATGCAAAAATCAACCAATCTGGATCGTCAGATTTGATCCAGCTGCACACAGGGATTCAGATCCAGCCAATCAGGTTCGTCTGATCTGGTATATCCTCAAGTACAGCTCTTGATCGAGGAGATCCAGACCGTCCAACCAGCTTTTCAGCTACGTGTATAACAACTTTCTTTGACCACACATCCAGCATCAGATCTGGCCAATATAGTCCGTCTGATCCTATCCAGTCTAATCAACCCGTCAGATTTGGTTCAGCCTCCTGTCAAACACTGATTTAATGCTTCACAGGGTCTACCCAGTCAACTAGACACGTCAGTGGAAACATATGAGTCAGCTGAGACACGTCAGCGACAATTGGACAACACGTCATTAAGGGTTCTTGATTCTGCTAGCCACGTCATCAGAAATTGCCCAGTCGACACCGCCATATCATCGATTTTGGCACACTCAGTAATGCCATGTCATCGGATTTGGTCCAGTCACGTCTGCCATGTCATCATATTTGGTCCAGTCAGCAGGCCATGTCATCATATAATGTCCAGTCATTACTGCCATGTCATCGGTATTGACCCGGTAGCGCCACGTCACCATCACGCGTGTGCAACTTCATAATCTTATTTCGTCAATATCTCCTTAGTTTCTCATCCGAATTGAGTGGTTTTTGGCTCGTTAGAATCGTCACAATGTAGAGGAGATTATTGCTCAGACCCCTTCAAAGTTTAGCCTTGCATCTCATCGCAAGCAACCAAAGCCTCACCTTGCACGTGAGCACTTAATTCTTGCTCTTATCACAAGCATAAAATCTCGCCTTGCACGTGAGTATAAAGACTTGTATAAGTGCAAGCACAAAGTATCGTCTCAACCGCGATCCCATCAATCGTGGTTGGTCTAAGTCTCGTACTCAACACAAGCAAACAGTCAGACATCCCAAGCGGCCAGCGCTTCAGCCTTGTTACGTTGCGAGCAAAAAGCCTTGCCAAGCAGCAAGCACACTACAAAAAGCCTTCAATGATGCAAGGTACACAACGAAAGTCTTGCCAAGCAGCAAGCACTAAACTTGAGACTCGTCTAGCTCACGAACATCGAAAGGCCACTACTTGGCAAAAAGTCTCGCCTAGCACACGAGCAAATTTATTGCAGGTACAATAGGGGCGTCTTTGCAATATCTTCACAAACAATGGGGGCGAATTACAGTTTACTATGACAACCATAATTCATGCTTGGGGGCGGGTCGTTAGTGCAAATGGGAATCCGAACTTCTTAACCCCACAACAAGTTGGAAGTTAAGAGGGCGAGGTGTGTACCCTATATATTTTGCCCAAAGCCCGCTAATATGACCAAAGAAAGCTCTAGAATTTTCTAGATGCCTTACTGGCCAAGTCTCTTCTCCATATAAATATAGGGGATTGAATCCCCAACAGGTATGATCATCCAACCCTAAAAACTCCTGCACCTAAATCTCTTACTTACTTGAACGTCAGAGTTTTTTTTTTTTTTTTTTTTTTTTGCAGGTTCCTCCCATCTTATTTGTCATGTGGAGGGTAAAAATCATGATCAATATATCATCATGTACAATCGTGTTTGGGTAAAAATTTATTCGCACACAAACAATCTCATTAAATGCTATGAGTCTAAGTGAGGTATTTCGAAACATATATGGAAATTTGCTTTAATGAATTTCCGAAATTAAGTTAGCCTCATTTTAAAGCTAAGCCTTAGTCAATATAAATAGGAGTGGTATCTCTCCTAAAAGATTTGTCCCTCTCCCAAGCTTTTCTTCGGAAATATAAGCTTGTGATTACCGTTTTTATTTTCAGTTACCTTTGAGCTTTTGCTCTCGGTCTAGAATTGCGAGAAAGTCTTCTCTAGGGATCGAGAAGCCTAAAAGTACCTCTTACGGGTAACTGGTTTATTTTTACTAATCTTCTTTGTATTGTACTTGTGTTTTTTTCTATCACGTCTATCAAACCTTGCGATCTTTTTTATTCTATGGTCTTTCTCTTCTGCAATAAGGCCACTCAACATTGTTGTTTAAAACATACTCTTTATCTATTAACCTGGATTTGTCAGTAAGCCACTTTCGGTTTGTGTGCCTAAACTATAGATATTGAGTGGAATCAAGATTGTTGTTATTGGATTTATTTCTTGCAGGTACACTGTTATATACGGTCATACCATATTGTACTTGCTCCAGCTGATTGCTTGATTCCAAATTATTTTGGGAGTTTTGGTTTTGAAACCTTGATCGATATCTCGAGGGGTTTATTACCAAGTAAACCTAAATATCCTCGCTCTTGGTGTAAAACGACTTCGGTGAAATATCTGTTAGTTACCAAGGATATCATCTAGCGATTAACCTGTCGTTATTTGGTTGTTGTCCATAAGGTTGTAATTGTCCGATCGGAGGTCGGGTAGCGATAGTCCTCGCGACGGCATGTAAGGCAACTCTTGCGTAAGACAGTAAAGGACATTTGTTTGAGTAGGGGAGTACATGTGCATGACCACCTTGTTGTGGTTGGAAGCGTTGGAATACTGAGGGGAAATCTTTGTGACTAATTCGTATTAGGGTCATATTGTCTGCACCAGCTAGTCCGAAGTCTGAGAGTATGTGTGTTGGCGGATTAATTCTTAAAAGTATTCAACTTGGACTAGGTCCCGGGGTTTTTCTACGAGTTTGTAGTTTCCTCGTTAACAAAATTCTTGTCTGTACTTTGCTTTTTCCGCATTATTTTGACTTGTCATGTATAATTAAAGTACCGTACTTGGTTGTTGACATAGCCTTTCGGATCTTGTATTTACTCCCTTGTGTGAATCAATCAGTGACGAAAGAGATCCTGTTCTTGAGTTCTTGATTACAGGAACCGTTCAAGGTTTGACTTATAGGTGGACTAAAATAAAAGATTGGTGGTGTACTCGGTACCCTTGTCTTTTCAATTGGTATCAGAGTAGGCAAACACCTTAAGATCCTAACAATGCGGGTTTGGCTCGATCCAACCTATAACAAAAACATGAATAAGAATAATGATTCTAGTTCGGTCTACCTCCAAGATTTGACGGGGACAAACTATCTGGAAATCCGCGATACGTTCCTTTCTTTTGTCTAGAGACTTTGAAACCTGGACCATGGTTGTTAAAGGCTACACTCGCCCTTTTAAAACTGGTTCTACTACTGAATACAAAGAACTGGTTGATTTTGAGGGTGATGAACAGACAAAGGGCAAGAAAAATTCTGATGGTTTGAATGATATTATTCATGCGGTCACTCCTGATCTCTATCATCGCGTGTTTACGTGTGAAACCTCGAAAGAGGCTTGGGATATATTGGAAACCGTCATTGAACGGAGTACCTCTGAAAAGGAAGCCCGACTACAGACTCTCGCTTATGACTGGGAAAATCTTCGTATGAGTGATGAACACACCTTCGAGGAATTCCACCTTAGACTATCTGAAATAGTTAATGCCTCATTCTCTTTGGGGAAAGCTATTCCAGAGAAGGATATCGTTTGTAATATACTCAGGTCCCTTCCATCCAGGTACAAAGCTAAAAATCATGCGATCCTCGAAGCAAATACTAACTTGTCCAAACTTACCCGAAGTACATTGGTAGGTAAACTCAAAATTTTCGACCATGAACACAATGTGACAAAAAGAGACAACATTGCATTCAATGCTAAAAGGAACAATGTAGGATCTTCTTAAAAGAAAAAACATAATCCCAGCAATGAATGTGATGATGTCTTGGAGAAAAAATCTGAGGAAGAAACTCTACCATGTCTCTTATTACTAAACAGTTTTATGATATACTCAAGCGAAGAAACAAGATGTTCGTAAAAATCGTTCCATCCCATATCGACCTCATGATCGTGTTACACCGAAAAGGAAACAACCAAAAGAGGACATTGATGACCAATCCCAATGCTTTACTTGTGAAGGATTCGGTCATCTTTCGAAATAATGTCCAACCAGAAAATACACTAGTACTCGTGCCCTAGCAGTAACACTTGACGAGTCTTCTGATGCGTATGAGACTGATGATGAGGAGGTTTCGAACCTGGCATTCACTGTCGTTGTCTTTAGCAATAGTGTACCTATTTCTGCAGATTCTTCAACCTACTCAAGTACTCAAGAGGATACTCGTATGATTGTATTATGTTGTTTTACGATTTTACCCATACACTAAAATCCACCATCAACAAGTGTATATATTTACTCATTGTTTATACCGACTTGGTCAAAGACAATTACATGCACTTTCCATCTTGAAAGCAAGTTTGTCTTAAAAATAAGACATCTTATATTCATTTTTCGTTTAGTGAAATATGTATCTCATTAGTTGTATTCTTAATGGAGTATCTTTTGAATGAAATGCTTAGTGTATTACATGATACCTGCCTAGAAGTATATATATATATATATGTGTGTGTGTGTGTGTGTGTGTGTGTGTGTGTGTGTGTGTGTGTGTCCTACTCTTATGAAAGGATAGTACTCTTCGCTCTTTTAAAGAAGAAATGTCTACTTCCAGTTGTGATTCACACAAAGGTGTGAAGTCTGGACTCTCTTGTTTCCTAGCAAGAAGATCAGATTTGGATCAACCGAAGGAGAATCTAGCACATCATGTGAGAATCAGTCAGAAACATCTCCTTGTAATCCACCTTCAAATCAAGTTGGAGAAATCCTCAACTGTGTGTTCTCTCGCATGAAGATTGTTTTCAATGAAGTGAGAAATGTTGATAAAGAACTGAAGAACAGTGTCAAGACCTTGAATGATGGTATTATCAACATAAATACTAGAGTCTCCTCTTTGGAAAAGGATTGGGATTCATATATGAATCAACCATATGAAGAGCTATCTGCTGAAGATGTCAAACCATCCATTGCAACTTGATATGCCTATCAATGTTCTTCTGTTGACGTATGAGTCTGGTTATCATCTATCACTATTATTATGAATAAATTATGAATTTCGTTTAATTTCCATTTTCATAATATTTGATAGTTGTTTTTGTAATGAATGTGTGTAATTTTATATAATATTGCACATTTCAGGGTTTGTCAATATTTTTCCAACTTGTTTTATACAAGCTTTTGAGAATTTTCATAATCTTGACTATGACCTCCTTATGATGGTGTCAGTCAGTTTTATATATTGCTGTTACAAGTAATTAAGAAATTGACTTTCTAAGGAGGATAATGGTTCATGCACGAGGCACAAATGCTATCCGATTCCTTGATGTCATATGACAGGGGTTTTAGCATGTGCAGATGAACTAGTGGTTTCAGTCTGATTTTTTCGAGAAATATTCTAAAATCACAACCGTTGGGGGAGAGTTCGCTTTGAACTTACGCTGAACTTCCAAATCTTTCTGGGGAGAGTGGTTGTGGAAAATGAGGGGAATTATATTTTTTCTCCTGATAAGTATATTTGCTTATCGAATCAAGGTAATTGATTTTCGGATCAATTCCCTGACATTGAATAAGATGATATCTCTCAATGTGAAAATGAAAGTAATTGATTACTCATCAATTTCCTAACAAGTGTATTGATTTCTAATCAATTTCACTTGTTGAAATTCTAAGGTAATTGATTACTCCTCAATTCCCTAACAAGTGTATTTATTTCTAATCAATTTCACTTGTTGAAATACCAAGGGAATAAATATATATCGGTTCCCTAACAACTGTGTTGATAACTCATCAATTTCACTTGTTGAACCCTAAGGTAATTGAATACTCTTTGATTCCCTGTTATTTAATGGATATTTTTGTCTATTATTATCAAAATGTAAGGTAGATTGACTCCCAATCAATTCTTCCTAACAAAACCTTGTTGTTTTTGTTAAAATGATTGTATGTTTTCTTGATGAAACTTCATATCTTACAGGTTGGATCTAGTAATTTAAACTCGAATGACATATCTCCATTCTTGTTTCGTTGATCCTTTGTCAATTTATGTGACAAAAAGGGGGAGAAATATTGGTAGCTTGAACTATCATTCTACCATGCTTTTAGCAAGGGGGAAAAGTATTGTGACTTCGTCATAAGAAAAATATCATTATGTGTTGTAATGAGAAAGAGGGGGAGTAACATAGTCTAATCAATTAACTCATGGATTGATATGCAAGATTACATCTAGGGGGAGTAAGTGAGTTATTGATATTTTCCTTCAACAAAGGTACATTATAATGAATTTTACAGGTACGGGTTGAAGATGAATACGTTCAAGCTCTTAAAAGGATTTGAAGACTAGAATTAAGTTTTAATTTTATGTTTTTGATGTAAATCCTTTTGTAAAGAGTTTTGTCACTGAATTTGACAAAGGAGGAGATTGTTAGAGCATGCTCGGTTAACCCCACCAAGCGTTGGTATGTCAAGCTTGGTTGTCATAATTTAGTGTCCAAAACTCATAGACATGAACATGTCTACTAATAGTCAGACTTCACTAGGTAAGACCGTTAGGTAGACGAGGGCTGGTTTATCTGAAAGACTGATCAAGAATTGAAAACGAATGAAGAACAAATGATAATATCCTCCTTCTGAACACTATGAACAAGGTTGGTCCTATAAACACTATGATTCCAGTGGTCCTCTACTCTGAGCTGAACGATTACTGTAATCGAAGCTTGTGACTGTTAGTACATTCGACATTGTCTATGAACTCTCTTCTCTTGAGTTCCATGACCTGAAAGCATTCTTAAATGGATTCTTCTTCTTATACTCCATTACGGCTTTCCTCAAACCAATTCAATACAAGTTTTTAGGAACTTTGTATTATGAATAGTGAATGCCTTTATAAAGTTCATCTTCATTTCCTGAATACATGCACTAATATTGATAAGGGTTTTCTAATCCGACAATATTGTGCATTCAGAGTGCTAGTGTTTTTTCAACATGCAAAGGAATTGATTGCCATTGCTAGGTATCGAATTCCAATGCTAGGATTCAATTTCTTTTATTAAAAATCAATCCATTATAGCTTGGATCGATTACCATAGGCTAGGTATCGATTTCCAGAGTTAGGATTCGATTCTATTAATCTGTACTCAATCTGCTTGAAGCCTGGATCGATTACCACATGGTGGATTCGATCTCCCTTAAGTTAGGAATAGATTTCTGCTTCTAGAAATCGATCTCCTAATGGTGGTAGATCGAACACCAGTGCCAGAAATCGATTTACTCACATGTGGTATGCATTGCACTATTTGTAATCAATCCACTTTGAGGTTAAGTATCGATTTCACTAATGTGTAATCAATCTCCTTAAGAAGTATATTGATCTCCTTAACTAGGAATCAATCTACTCTACACAAGGAATCGATTCATCTATATTGAAATCGACCTCCTTGTCCACATTTCATTTCTTGCACTTGCAAATGGAATGTGAAGACTATTCATCAATTATATTATGTGCTTCAATGATCTATTCTTGAAAGTATGATTTGGTTCTACATGGTCATGAACTTGAGCATTCATGCAAGAGTTCATTACATGACACAATTGTGTTGGTATAAAATCTTCATAGAGACTTTACACCAAAGAACCATGTAGTATCCACATGCAAAAGTCGATTTACAGTGTATTACTAGTAATGCAGGTGATTCCGAGATTAATATAAACTGTATCGAGATAAATTCATATATGTACAAACATGATGAAGATCTAAGTATTATTAAAACCTGTATTTCACTGACTACATAATACATGGAAAATGTGCTTAGAGACCTGAGGAGATGTTAACCTAACCCCTCTCACACGCGTTAAGACCACACAAAAATTTCAACCTCCTCAAGGGATATCGAGCTCGCTTTATATAGACCGAGTGGGAAGTGGATTACAACTAATAAGACAAAATACATAATCGTGGAGGTGTCGGAATCTGTCGAGTAGGTCGGTGATCTTCGGAATGCCTTCGAAGCTATCTTGTTATCCTCGGGGATTTGTCTACAAGATTGATTGTAATCTTGGAACTGTTTAATATCTTGGGGTGTTTGTTCTCTCGTCATCTTCTTTCGTGTCGCATCACGAGTTATGCTCCTTCCGAGTTACTTGTTGTTTCGAGCTTAGCCTTCTTTTAAGGGGTTCCTTTATCGAGGGGTTGACACGTGTCCAAGTGGTATTTTTCCCCTACAGTTTGCCTCTTTCCTTTCCTAGTATCGAAGATGCTCGAGAAGGAAATTTTTACTTCGATATCTTCTTCGTGAGACGTGCCCCACTATGTGCTTGAAGTGACGTTTTTATGACACGTTCTGCATGTTCCCGAGATTTTAGCTATCTTTTAACCTTCCGACCGGTTGCGCCGGTTTCCCGATACTATTTAAGTTTTATTTTCTCCCTCTAAAAAACTTTAGTCTTTTCGTACTCTTCTTCCCTGGCTCCGACCTCTCTGCTCTTCCGAAATCCATAGATCAATCTCTTGATCAAGAGCTCCTTCAGCGGAATTTTTCATTACCCTTTGCTTTATTTTGCTTAACATCCTCTAAAGGCAAGTATTCTCCCGTTTCCGTCATCTTTTAAGCTTTCCATCTTCCCACCGCTGCAACTTCCGGTGCCGGAAATACTCTTGCTTTACTCCCTTTTTCCTCATTTTCTTTCTTATGGCTTCTCCTTCTAAAATCGAGACTTTTATTTCCAAGATGAGGAATTTTGGTTTTAAATCCGATTCATTTGGCATAAGGGCCGCTGATGCTCCCGGCAGCCGGCTGACTCCAGAGCTTGTTGAGGAATATCAGTGTGGCGAGGATAAGCTTCTAATTATGTTTCATCAAATTTCTGCTGGGTTGATTCCCCTCTATCAACCATCTAACCCTTTACTTTTAGAATCCTTTGCTCTCTACCTAGCCCCCAAGGTGTGATGCAACTTACCTGTAGCTCGATTCAGCTGATCAACGAGTGGATTTCTCATTCTGGGGATAATTTCGAGGCCGGTTCAGTTGCGAAGTGTTACTTTATTGCTGAAAACTTTTTCCTTCATTTCGAACCCTTTCTGACTCTTGATAACGAAGCTGCCCCCTGGGGTGTTCGATTCAGACCCCTGAAAGGGAAGGTGGACATATTTCCGAAGTTTCCTGACTATTCAGTGGACGAGGACTGGTATTCGGAACCCCTGCTACTTACTGGTCCCGTTCTTCGAGGTTGGAAGGACTCGGGTTTCTTTTTTCCTCGGTGTAAGTGTAGAAAATGCCCTTACCTATTAAGGGTATGGTAGGGATGACGCCGTATAAGAATAATATCTCTGAGGAGTAAAATATCAGCAGTAATATCACTTGGCGGGTTAACAAGAAGAAGGGATAGGCGTATAGCCGCTGGAAGATCTCATCAGCGCATTCTATGAGAAGGACGAGAAAGCATACAAGGTAGAGCGGTAAGATACACGTCAACGACAAAAGCTAGAAATACAGTTGAGCATTTAATGAATATCAGAACGGTAGGATCGGTTGTCAAAGTGGACTCGTTGACTGAGTGGGGGGTGAGTCATTGATCTTATCCAATCGAAGGCTGAGGACGCTGAAGTATAAGAGGAGGTCGGCGGTAATGAGTTTAGTGAGTAAGGACAAGTATTGTCAGGGTCATACATTTGTTTGTATTAGCTGTATTCCAATATGTGTAATCGCCTATATAAGACCATGTATATCCACTGAGAGGGGGGTTGGAACAGTGAACTCTAGGGTTGATCTATAGAGAGATAAAGAAAGTCATTCTTACTCTCCATAGCTCAAAGACTAGTGAAGAACTTGATTTTGTAGAGTGATTATCATTGTCAAGGTGAGGATTAATACAAGATTTGAGTTTATAATATACATATGTTTGAGTGCTAATGTTTTACTTATCAATAGCTTCCTTTACTTGATTTATTCTTGTTAGTATGTCCTTAATTTATGTCTAAGTACCTCTGAAATCTATTATTGCCTCTTTACTCTCAAGAACTTGGGTTATAGTGTCTTTCAAATAGTTAAGTATGGGTGTATTGGTAAAATCTCTCCTATGAGGATTTTACCAATTACATTTTGGCGCTAGAAGAGGTCTGAACCTGGTTTTTTCCAAAATTTTCTTCTTGATTTACAAAAACTGAGGCTACCTTTTTTCTTAATAACGTCCTAAGCTGCCAAAGTTTGGGTTTTAGTTCTTTCCTGTCATAAAATGATATTTGCGGTACGTCACAAGCGGTATATATTTAGAGATCTTCAAACTTTTCCCTTTTTAGCAATTTCAGATCATTTTAATGGTTGAAAAGTCATGAAAGGTTTCCTGTCTTAGGCGTGTTTATTAGTTTTCAGTATATTGGTTGTTATGTTTAAACACTTCTTCCTTTTACTTGGTACGACATAGTGTAAGGATAGAATTTAATCTCTATAAAGAACTGTTTTAATACTTTCATTTGGAAAGATTTAGAGGATATTTCATGCTATAGGAAACCGGTATGCTGTCAAAATGTTCACTTTTACAACTGCAACATCTCTTATCAGGAAATTTTTGGGAAGCACTTTGAAAATCATGAGCATAAACTTCGTGCCGTACAGATTTTGATCCAAATTTTGGGGAAAGATTGTAAACTTTGGAGTTTTAGATTTCATGGGTTTTCAAAAATTAGGGTTTTCTCAACTACCGACAAGATTACATCATTCTCTGTCAATAGTACAACTAGGTCTGCAAGTTTTTGTTTGTTCTTTAGCTGTACTCTCAACCACCTCCACTAACCAATTTGGCATTTCCTAACAGTACAAACTAGCTTAATACTGTCAGGAAGTGCTTTGTTGTTTTCTACACAGGGGAATCAGAATGGCGTCCAGACGAAAAGGAGCTACGACGTCATCAGGCAAATCTCCCAAGTTTCCCATCTCAGCTCAGCCGTTGGTCTTTCCCAATAGGCGTACCCTCAGGAGTACAGTGGTACCGCCATTGGATTTTGCACATGACTTTTTCTTGTACGGTACTCCAAGTCAGCAGCCAGCAGTCCCACAACCAGCAGAACAACAACAACAGCCGGCGGTTACTCAACCAGCGGTCGAACAACAACAATCAACAATTTTACAGTCAGCAATACTTCAACAGCAATCAGTAATCCAAGATAATGTAATAGTAGAAGATGTAACTCATTTAGACGGGAAACCAGAGGAAGAAGATGAGACAGAGGCTGTTATTCAAAGAAAGGGCAAAACCGTTGACGCTGATACCAATAAAGAAGCAGCAGTCATCGGCGACACTTGTCACGCAGTGGAGGGACTCTCAAGATCAGTAGGCAGCAGCCCCAACACCAATGAATTAGTTTCAAAGGCAGGCGGCAATGGTCAGAGAGTAAATGGGAACACCTCAAAGGATGTGGAAGGTACAAGTACAATGGCGGCAATTGCTGGAACATCAAAGACAACGCCGATATCAATTTCAGAAGGTAAAGCTAGTTCCACTAATACTACAGAAGAAATTTTGAAGAATTTTCGAGCAGAGTACCATAAATCAAGCCCAGATGCAGTTACAAATGCAAGCTCAAATGGAACTTATTCTGCAAAGTCATCGCCAACTAGCAGAGCAAAACAAAGTATTTATGGAAAATCGAAGCAGAAGTCACTCAACACACACAACTCGCAATACTGAAAGAAGTAAATCGAAGAAGGCGGATGTTGCGGCATCTGTAGCAAAAAAGGAAGAAGGAAGTAAGAAAGCTGAAAAGTCTAAAATGAAGGAAGAAAGTTACGCCGACTCGGATAAGATGAGCGGAATGAACGAGTACGTGTCAAGAGAGTTACGCCATATGAAAAAATAATTAGCAGAGGTAACAGAGGCACCAAAGGACGATAAGTTAAAGAAGGCTATCTCCGAAGCTAAAAAGACGTTGTTCGTAGATCAGGTTACTTATGGGCATGTATCCAAGAGATTCTCTATGACAACTTTCACATCAATCTTCGACGGATTAGGAGACCCATCTCAGCATCTGAAGTGCTATAGGAGATACTTAACAGCATGGACTGGCTCAGATCCAATCATGTGGATGTCGTTTCCAGGATCCCTTAAAGACGAAGCATTAGCATGGTTCGACGGTTTAGAGGAAAAATCAATAATGACTTATTGAGAATTGGAAGAAATATTCATAGCGACCTATCTTCAGAATAATAGAGTTCGTCCAGGAGTAGAGAAGTTGTTTGGCATCAAGAAGAGACCTTCGGAGACTTGCAGAAGCCATATCATAAGGTGGAGAAAGCTATGTAGTGAGGTAGGAACGACGGTCTCCGATAAAGAGAAGATGCGGGAATTTGCTAGCTCATGGAGACAAATAATCCAATGTTCCAGGCTTTATATTGGACTCCGCCCAAAGATATAAACGAAATGAGAGCCAAACAAAATGAATGGTTGTCTTACGAAGAAATGCAGGAAGAAGCAGCTCGCCAAAAGAAAGAGAAAGCAAGGCATATCGATTCAATAAACAATTTCTCGCCGGCTGAGCAGGAAGAAATGCGAAAGGAATGGATCAAAATGGAGCAGAAGAAGTTAGAAGCATTGTTAGCGGGCCCCAGTTCAACAGCGATTGTCCCACAAAAACCACAAGAGCAAGAGCAGCATCAGCAGAATGGCGGCCAGCAGTGGAATCAAGGAAAAATAAATAATTACGAGGGAAGAGACGGCCAAGACAATAGAGGAAGATATGATAACAGAGGAAGGTACGCCAATAATGATAGAAGAAACTATGGCGACAACAAAGGAGGATACGACAATCGGCGGTTAGGCAACAAAGATAGAAGGTTTAACAATGATAATCGTAGGTTTGGCGATAGAAGACCAGGTGTTGATGGTGGTTTTTGGCGAGGAGGTCA
>JAJJMA010135881.1:0-11516 GCA_023529015.1 Papaver nudicaule
GATCTGATGGATATGGTATCTTGAGTACCTATGCAGATTTTCTACTCATACAGTTTGGCGCTAGAAACAGGGATGATTAAAACAACTTAGGGTTTGCCTGTGATTTTTAGGGTTTTCAAATTCTTTGCATATTTTCTGGTCTTTCGTCAAAAATCTTTAAAAAACTTGTTTTTCAAGAAGAAGCTCCTGTATCATAAGTGTCTAAAGAACCTTAAAGGCTTTAGTATGTTTATGAGTTTTCTGAGCACAACATCAGATGGCAAGGTCATTCATTAAGAGTTTCAGAACCTTGGTATGACGGAGCTGATTTTCGAAAGCGATAGTTTGTTCTCATTTCAAATGCTTAACAATGGAGTCTAGCTTTAAGAAAAACGATTACGAAAAAATATTTGTGTATATATTCATCTTAGGGTTTTTAAGATTCCTGTTATATTTAGAAATAAATCTCCATAGAAGAAATCGATGAAGAAGATGATTTGAGCTAAAGGACAAAATAAGTAGTTAAGGGACATACCTAAAAAGGGCAAATACGATTTATATTAAAATTCGTCTGAAAAAATCCGTTGCAGTGTACAGACATGGCCGACAAAGTACACTGCGCTAGCCGCCTTGGGCCTCACGGGTTTTTTGTTTTCTGACAGGACACAACCAGAATGGCTTCGAAATCGGACCAGGCTCCGAAGCAGCGAGTAGGATCCTCGAAGCAGGGAACCGGATCGTCAAGACAACATTATACTAGATTTTCGACAAGTAAAGGGTTATCCCCCGAGGTGGCGGCTAGCACAGTCCAACACAGAGAACCAGTAAACGAGGACGAAGTGTATGTAGAGGATTTAGGCCCCGAGGGAGAAGGATTCCCAGAGGGTGAAGGGCCACCCCAACAGCAGATACAAGAAGAAAATGGGGAAAACGACGAAGAGGAGGACGAAGCGTCCGATCCTGACAATGACATACCCGAACACCAGCCTACCGAAGAAAATACGGCGAGAGCTATACGATTCAGAAAGTTAATTTTGAAAAACAGAAAAATAAAAAAGCTAAAAAAGCAGTTGGCCGAGGCAAACAAAAAAGTGGCAGAAAAATCGGCATCCAACTACAGAGGAGGCAGCGAAGGACACTCTCGTCCAAACAACGTATCTCAGCCGAAGGAACCCTCCGTATCCAAAACACATATCAAGACCAAGGGCACCAATAAAGGTCAAGGAATCACGGTATCAAGCAAAAGGACCGAGCCTCCAGCATACACGAAGGCAAGCATACAAACATTTAGCGAAGGTAACCAAACGAAGAAGGATGCCGAGGCAAAGGCCCTACAACAAGTAATGTTGGATCAAATCAAGGCGCTCCGAGCAGAACTTTTTGACAACCGAATCCAATCAAGCGACCGGATCAAACTCACGCAAGCCATGAATGATGTCAACCGCTCTCCTCTGAGCCCGTAAATTCTCTCATTAGCGATTCCAATAAAATGCACGATGCCCACTTTCACATCAATTTTCGATGGTTCCAGAGACCCAACCGTGCACATTAAAATGTATCTCAGAGTCTTTTTGGCTTATGCTAATAGAGACGAAGTGCTCTGTAAGTACTTCCCCTCCAGCTTGAAAGGAGAAGCCCTTGCTTGGTACGACAACCTCGCAGCCAGCTCGATCTCATCCTTCGAGGAGCTGTCTAAAGTTTTTATACTACACTTCCTGTATAATAACTCCTCCAAGCCAGGAGTGGAGAAACTATTCAGCATTCGTGTAAGACCAGGAGAGTCAACTAAAAGCCTGACGAGCAGATGGACCGAGCAATGCGTAGAAGTGGGAAATGGAGCTACTGAAAAGGACAAAGTGCGAGCATTTCTCAACGCATTGGACAAAGACCACCCTCTATATGATAGACTATTCTCAAAGAACCTTGAGACGCTACAAGACCTCCGAAAATACCAAAAGGAGCGAAGTACCTTAGAGGAAATCAAGGAGCAAGCAGCCATGGGGAAGGAAACAATCTTAAAGCAGGTCCACTCAATAAACAACTTATCGCTGGAAGAACGAGGACAAGCAATGAATACACAATTCGGAGACCCGTCAAAGCGAGGAAGACAAGATGATAATGGTCGCTATGGGAACGACGGCAAATTCGGCGACGACAAGTACCATGATAACATAAAATACAATGATAACAGAGGAAACAACCCTCGGGGAGAGTTTGAAGGAAGCAGCAGCCAACAAGGACAAGGAAACAGAAAATTCGGGATGTCTAAACCAGGATTTCCTGCCTTTCACGATAGGAAACTTCCAAAGCTCTGCGTACCCATCGAAGACGCTCTTCGGATCATCGAACAGTCCGAATTTGCCAACGAGATAAGATATCCCCGAAGCAGGGGAAACCAACCGAAACACACGAAGAATTCAAGAGATTATTGTCAGTTTCACAAGTTTTACGGACACACAACCGAGGACTGCGTTACAGCTCAAGACCAAGTTTATTTCTTTATAGCTAGGGAACAATTTAAACATCTTCTGGAGCTACCTAAACCACCCCCAAATCAGCCACAACCTAAAGAGGAGCCAAAGCACGAAGCTTATGTGATTACAATCGACAGGGATATTCCAAGGTTCGGAGCTTGCAATTCTATTGTTCACACAAAGGGTCTAGAAGGGATCCAAACAGGGCGCATCCATAAAAGGGACTTTGCGGGTGAAGAAATACTCAGTGTAATCACAAAGAATCGTTTAGAAGAGTGGCATAAGCAGCCCGTGTTCTTTCGGCAGCAGACATCCCTAACGAGGGAAGAGCGCATAATGACCCTTTGGTCATCACCCTTCAAATGGGAAAGATAGTTATGCCTAAAATACTGGTGGACCCTGGGAGTTATGTGGATATACTTTTCGGGCAAACATATGACAAGATGAAGGGAAAGAAAGCCGCTTTGGTGCCCTCAACATACAACATATTTGGTTTCAACGGAAAACCATCAACACCTCGGGGAGAGTTAATGATCACAATTCGTGCTGGTAGCCAAAAGCAGCCAACCTTATTTTGTGTGGTGGACATAAATTCACCCTATAATGCCATCGTGGGCAGACCATGGTTACACAACATTATGGGCGTGGCATCCACTTTGCACCAAAGAATCAGGTTCCCGACTCCACGAGGGATCGCGGAGATTCCTGGTGACCCTACCGAGGCTCGCGCCTGCCATGAAATCGACATTCAGGCAAAAGAAGGTAGCAAGGAATGCTTGGGGCAGGCTAAGTACCCAAGAGTATCTGACGAGAGTATAGAAAAATTCATAGCTGACACCGAAGCTGGAATGCTAAGTATGAAACAAGACATCAGCGAAGAGAACCAACATCTCGAGAACCGAGAACAGTTTTTTGTGGCAGCGAGCAACCTCCAGACTCCGAATGAACAACTAGGCGAGTCCAGCGAAGGCAAGAACATCCAGCAAGAACCCTTCTGGGCAGGACCATTTGTCATAGAAAGGCAACTTGGCAACGACACGTATAGCTTGGTCAACCTCGAAGGTCAGAGGTTAAAAACCCCGGTGGAGGGGAAGTACATGAAACACCTAGTCTGAAAAAGCAATTTCTTTTGTAAGCAGTACTCGAAGAGATTTAATAAATAAAAAATCGCACTCGTTGATGCAACTCCTCGCGGAATCAAACTCCAGATCCTGTCGGGACGGGTAAAAAAAACCCTGGCTAGGCACCATCGCAAAGGCTGTAACGCCAAAGGCAAAAAACGCCAAACAGGCTGTAACGCCAAAGGCAAAAACGCCAAACAGGCTGTAACGCCAAAGGCAAAAAACGCCAAACAATACAAAGGCTGTAACGCCAAAGGCAAAAATCGCCAAAAAACATAAAGACCTCGAATAGCAGGCACAGAGCCGATGACCGTATAAATCGTAAGGGCCCTACGAGTTATATGGCACGGTCCTCTACCCACAAGACACCCTGTTAGCGGTGGGCATCTTGAATCAAGGCCACACAGGCCGACGATACACTCATACCCACTACCAAATGACCACGAGGACTTCACGTCCTCGGGCGTCGAAGGGACGATAAATGGGATTAACATCTACCTATAGAGGAAGATGGAACCCCGAGGCAGTTGATTAGCTTGCATTTACAAGTGAATCACACAGCCAAGGGACCTACTCCAAACAAAAAGCAGCTCTGAGGAGGGGCATAACAATAGGAAAATAAACAAAATAAATTCTTTATATATATAAATGCAGGGCAGGGAGCGCGACAACAAAAAATGCGTATATAAACAAATGTCTCGGACACAGCCAAAAGAGGAAAAGTAACATTGCTAAGCTAAAAGCCTTCGATCAAACACAAAGAGAAACATCACCAAGAACTCCCATTTCCCTCGTAAAACCCTTATCAGTTTGGACACTATCATCTTGGATCCGAAGCTGAGAATGATCAGACCCCGAAGGAGCAGTTTCTACAGCATTGGCAATTTCCCCCTCACTTTCTTCGTCGCTATATTCCCGAGAAGGCTCTTGAAATAAATAATGACTCCCTTTATCAAATATAACACCTGGGGCTCGGTAATCATGCGAATCAATCTCTTCATCAATTTCTTCCCCGCTCTCCCCTTCACTATATGCCAAATCTGGTTCTTGAAACAAGTAATGGCTATCCTTATCAAAGGCGGTACCTGGAGTTCGGTCATCATGACTTCGGGAAGTGCTAACCACCATACCAACAACCTCTCCCTCACCATTATGCTTAGAGCTATCCTTCGAGCAATTGGCGCCATCTTTAGAACCCTCCTCGGGACCGTGATCGGGCTCGCCTGGGCAATCATGGGTGCCTTCGGCAGCACCGCCAGGGTTCCCCGAATTATCACCTTTAGAATCATCATCATCGTCGTCATCATCACCAGGCCCATTCAAAAATTTCTCCAGCAAGCCCCTCTTCCGAAGCTCATTCCTAGCTAAGGCTACATATACCTCCTGCAGGAGTAAGTACTTATCGATAGGAGATACAGCATCCGAGTCGCGTGCCCCAATAGAACCATAGGTAGGAGGTTCGATACCAATGGTCCTGAAAAGAGAGCGACCATGCTTTCGGCAGGCCATGCTGGTAGCAAAGGCAGTAGTTAAAGCAGATCGAGAAAGAAGTTCTTCTACAGCTTGACCATGTCTCAACTCATGATGCACAAGGGTAAAACCGGTCACCATGCCCCTCACGTTTGCTTGACATTCAAGGCGAAATTCCCTTTCCTTGGATAGCAGTTCAGCATGATTTGTCGCTTCTTCAGAGCGACGCTTGCGTTCAAGCTCCAGTTCTTGAGAAAACTTAACCAAATCAGCCGAACGACGCTGGCGTTCTTCGGATAGCTCTCGAGTCAACTGTTTAACCTTGCTTTCCGCCTCTAACTTCCGTTCGGACTCGGTCACCAGCTGGTTTGAGGCATCGTCCCTTGCCGCCTCGGCGTCAGCAACCTGCTTCTTCAAATTGGCTTCGATGCCTAAAAACACAAAAAACAAAACATGAGAATGATAGGACGACAAAGCTCGCTCAGGGGTGTGAAAGGAGCAGGAAAACAGGAAAAGTAGGTTTAGCTCCCTACTCTCTTTGAAAACCATATACTCGGAAACCTCGTGCTGATTAGTGAAACGAGGCACCGAGGCATTCTTCCTAACATCCTCGGAAGAAATGACCCCGCTTTTAGCTAACTCTATCCGGTACTCATCAATAAGACGAGCCAAATGATCCTTCGATGTATTTTCCAAAGCAAGTTCTCGGCATATATCATTACAACTCCTTTCTAAAAGATCATTTGTAGTAACCAAGTCCTTGTTGACATTCTTCTGTGTAGACAGCTGCACCTTCAAACTTCTGACGTTCTCCTCTAACCTTTCAATCAAAATCCTACCAGAGGCGCTGACTGACCTCTCCGAGCAAGCTGCGTCTCGCTCTTGCGTCAGTCGAGTCACATCTAGTTGGAAAAAATGATTCTCTCGGGACAACAACGTGTTTTTATTTCTAATCTCCTCGAGAAGGCGCTCGGCTTGATCCCCTCTTTTTCTCTCTTCTACGAAAAGACTCTCGGCCTCTTGTCTTCTCGCTCTGTAATAATCCACATCTTCTAAAGCCCTGTCCCTCTCTTCCAACAACCTATTACTATCACTTCGATAGCCCTCGTTACTTGAAGCAATCAGAGATGATTGTCGACCCTCTCGAAGTCGATCAATGACCAATCTGGTCTCTTGAAGTTTTCTCTCGAGCTCTTCCAGCTCGCCTTTTCAAAAAGCAAGCAGCGAATCTGTTCTTAGCAACGCTGCAAAAAATAAATGTACCTAAAACAACAAAAGAATAAAGGGGGCTTACATATCGATTGTTTTTTCGCCTCAGCACTGCGAACTTTCTCCTGAGCCAGTTCCTCTTGCATCCGATGAAACTCTCGCTCATGATATTCGGCCTCGCCAGCTTGATCAAAGTTATGAGCCAAGAGACCAGAGGCATGATAGTCGCCCTAGCAAAAGCAGCAGAAACTGTAAGTAAACAGATATACCACAATGCTTCGACGACATCGACAAGGGCAATAAAGGCACAACTCACCGCCTGAAGAATTGACAAACTTTCTTCATAAGATAAGGGAGGATGACGAAGATTATATTCGGACCTAGGACAGTCACCTCCGAAGAGATCACCCAGCTTCTTGCAGAAATCCGGATCTAAAAGCTGTTCTGTGGGATCCGAGGCATTGGCTTCAAAACGAGTTGAAACCTCGGCAGTAAACTCGCTAGGGTTATAATTTTCAAACAAGACCTCTTTAAACCTCTCGGCAGTATATGATTGCCTATATCTGCTAGCATAACTCGGAGTAGGCGGAAACCTTGAACTTTGTGGAAAGATGGCAACGAGTTCTTTAGAAGAGTCCATCTTAACATATGAACCATCCTCTTGGGGAACAAGGAGGTCCAATTGATAGGTGGTCAAAATACCTATTCAAGAGTACCTTAATCATGCATTTTAGTCGACTTGAGTCTCGTACATCGTTTGTTTTTACTTGTTTTCTATTTTGCATGTAATTCGAAATAATGTTTAATAAAATGAAGCAGAAACGACTCTATTTACAAGTTGGCGACTCTAGGTTGGTCGAGTCAAGTACAAGAGAAGAGCAAGGTTACGAAGGTGTCGCAAGAGAATCACTAAGGGGCATCCACTTCACTGAAGGCATCCAAGGAAGACTACTGAGGCACCAAAGCAATTTACTCAGGGCTGCCATGAAATACAAAAACATAAAGGGCACCATATGGGGTTCAAGGCAGCCGGGTTACTCCCAACCTCAGAAGCTCGCTAAGGGGTAACCCTTATCTTTATTAAAAAGTCAGATACGAAGAACTGTAGTTTTAGATCTGGTTTGAGGTTCAGACAGAGAGAGGAGCAGAGCAATGGAGAGAAATTGGTTAGATGGCTAAGGAGAGGTTCAAGCTATGGATTGAGCTACGGGAAGAACTAGGATGCTGTTACCTCTCTTTTGGGGCAGCTAACCATTTGTATGTGTTCCAAGTTATTCTGTTGTGGTTGAGGTTTTTGTTACTGTTGAAGCTGTTGCGGGAAGAAGAAGAATCGAAGAAGTTTTGGTGTTCTACAGACAGCAAGAAGAGAAATTGGTGATGAATGTTTTCTGCTGATGATGTTCATGGGTTGGTTTCAGTTTAGGTGAGCTTGGCAGGAGAAATTTGGAGTCTGCAGTGAAGAGTTCTGGGCTAAAGATGGTGACTACGGTTTGGGGCTTAGAGCAGTGGTCAAGATGGAGATTGTGCTGTCATGTTCACAAGGTTGAACTGATTTATGGTTCAGTGCAGGCGGATTGACAGTTCAGGGGAGCTTCAACAGTAGCAGGGGTGACAATGGGTGTGAATTGAGAAGTTCAGAGAAGTAATGGAAGAAATTGACGGAATTGGAGCTGTAATTGAGCTCAAGGGTCTGTTCTGCAACTTGGGTTCTGGTTAATTTTTGTGTGAATGAATGTTTGTGTTTGAATGTGAAGCTCAGATGAGCTTGTCGGAATTGCAGGCATCCGACGGAAACAGATGAAGACGGTGAGCGTGCTGTGAGCACGTGTGGAAGTGGAACGTGTGACTCGCACACGTTCTGGCAGCGAGTTGGTACTGAGTTGAGTCAGTGAGTTGGGTCCGAGTTGAGTCGTGACGAGTCAGGTCTGTGTGTGACTGGTACGTGTGGTAGATGCAGTTAGGCATGTGAGTTGTACGTGCGGATCTGTGTTGGGCTGGTTCTGGTTCTGTTTGGTGTTGGGCTCAGGTTTGATGGGTTGCGAGTTGGGTTTGCTAATGGGTTAGATGGTTTGTTTTGGTTATGGGTTTAGGCCTGGTTGCCTAAACTAGGTTTTATTTTTGTGAATAAATAAGGTTTGAGAGAGGAGAAAAAGATATCACTGTTCACGACGGGGTTACTGTTCACAGAGGCAAGTTTTGAGTTTTCTCCTGTGCACGTTTTACGAGGCAGAGGTTTTGGAGCAAAATCAAGGGTTTTTGGCACGGATTTTCGAGGTGGAGCTTGGGGGAAAGATTGGAACTTGTCTACAAAGGGTTTTGATGATTTCTTTTACTTCTTTATTGTTTTATTTAGCTTTCAAAAACATCATGAGTAGCTAATTTTATTGTTATTGGTTAAGGATGTAGTCCTAAATTGCAAAAGACATGCTTTTTGATTAATTATGAAGTAAAACCTTATTCATATCATTATCGTCTCTATTTTACCGTATGATTGAGTGTATGATTGATGTATTACACTAGGTTTAGATGCCTTATGATTCAAGTGGCCAATTGGGTTAAATTGTATCTATAACCATTGCTAGAATTAGGTATGAGATACGAAATAGTCGATTACCTATTCACTTTGTAGCACAACATGATTCTTGAGGTGGTGATAGCTTTGAGAATCATGTGTAGGATATTGCCTATGTTGAATGAACCATTCATGGTGGTTCATTGCATTGATTAGTCTATTTCATGGAATTTAATGCTCGTAGAGAGTTGAACTCGACACTCATGGTGTCAAGTTATTCTCTAGGTAGTATTCATGCATACATCGTTATGGTGCATGATGACTTAAGGAAATTGCGGAATATATTTGCGATGAATTATTCTAGGACTTTTGATGATGATAGAATAAGTAGAGACTTCATATATTATTTCATATGCATGTTGAGCAATAGAAGACGAAAACCTTAACCAATATTTCTTTATTCCTGATTTCACATTATTTTTCCTTATTCATATTATTCTTTGCTTTTATTTATTTGCTTTACTTTTAATTTGCTTTAAGTTACAAAACAACAACAAACCCCCCCCCTTTTTGGTTACTCAAGGATTCATTAATTACAATAACAAACCATTATCTCCCTGTGAACGAACTTGTTCTTACCTCTATATTATTCTATCATATATTGTGAAGGTTTAGAGCATAATTATATTTGTGTGGTTTCGACACGCATCACCAATCTTCTCTGGTGCAAGAGTAGAAGGTTCACCAGTAGCATTCATGGAAATTACCATCGCTGAGGCAGAGGCACCAAGGGTTGCTCTCGGCATAGAGAGAACAACGTTCGAAGCAGCACTAGCCTTCACAGCTGTAGGAACTACTATGGCTGAGGCAGTGGCACCACTGGTGGTAGAAGGCAAGGTAATCCGAGGGCTTGCGGCGCCCACTCCTTTGATAAACACTTCAGTTACCTTCGATGCTGATATTTCCTTACCAGCACTTGTAGTCTCCTTCGGAGGTCCTGTAGCAGCTCGGCGACGTCCAGTTTGAACTCCTTTAAGAATTGTTTGCAAGACAGATTTTTTCAGCGGCCGAGAAACTCCGGAACTTCCCGCATAGTCAAAGTTCATCAGGCCACGGCTAAGGTTTAGGGCACCTAAAAGCTGTCCCTGCAGATAAGGATCCGTCTTCCTCAGGAAACAAACAGAGGCAAGTATGAATACTTCAGAAAAAAAACGAAAGGAAAGTATTTGTTACCTGCTGCATAGTCTCCTCACCAGACCGAGGACGCTTTAGGCTGACCGAGGGCTCCACGTCAACGCCCTTGCCCTTTCAAAAAAACGAGCGAGATAACCCCTTATCCTCGTCAGAAAAATGAATGGAAAACAAGTGTTGAGTCTCAAACTCATGACCTGCATTAAAATCGGTCCGAATAAAGAACCGACCAGAGTCCTTCCAGCCTCGGAGTACGGGACCTTTGAGGAGTATAGGCTCCGAATACCAGTCTTCGTCCATTGAATATTTCAAGGATTCGGGGAGGATATTCTCGCTGCCTTCCACAATTCGAAAGCTAACCCCCCAAGGAGCTAACTTGTTGTCTAGGGTTAAGAAGGGTTCGTAGTGTCTAAAGAAATTCTTGGCAGTAAAGTAGAATTTCGATGTGGAACCAGTAGGGGAATTATTTTCAGAATTAAGAACCCACTGATTAATAAGGTAAGAAGAGCTGCAAGTGAGCTGCATCACTCCTCGGGGTTTAGGAAGAGAACAAAGGATCTCAAGGAACAAAGGATTCGAAGGCTCGTAAAGGGGAAGAAGCAACCCTGCAGACATTTGATGAAACGTCACCAAAAGTGTGTCCTCGCTGCATTGGTACTCCTCGACCAGTTCGGGAGTCAATCTGGGAGAATCGATGGACTCAATCTGAAAACCCCTTCCATCAGGATCCACGCTGTTTATCCTTAAAGAAAGGGCCTCAACCATAGAAAAAGACATGGGGAAAGAAGACTCAAAACAGAAAAAAGCAGTATCGCCGGCGGACGGAAGTAGCAGAGGCAACTTGAAAATAGAAAGAGAGAGAAGAAGGGAATAACCAAAAGAAATCAACTTTATGAAAGAAAAACAAGGTTAAAACAATGGGTCAAGGACAAAAGAACGGATAATTCACCTGATATGAAGATGCAAATCGAAGAGGTTCCACGGAAGAAGAACGCCGGCGCCAAGAAAGGTGAATACGAAAGGGCTAAAGAATTTTTAGAGGGAGAACCGAAACTTAAATAGTGAGAGAAACTGGTGCTACCAGTCAGAAGGTAAAAAACCATGAGCTTAGGAGAACGTGTCGAAAAACCTACACCTGGCAAGTAGTGGGATACTTAACAAGGAGGTGGCAAAAAGAGAAATTTCCTCTCCTCGCATCTTTGATACGAGGAAAGGAAAGAGGCAAACTGTGGAGGGTAAAACCCCTCGGGACACGTGTCTCGCATCCAAGAAGCCTAACCACACCGAAAGGATCGGCAGAGAAGCCTCGGACCTAAACCAAAGAGGAAGGGAGACCCCACGCGGACGAAGTAAAGACTCAGAAGAAAGGGGTTCAGACCGCACCAAAGGACCGAAGCCCAGAGTCAGCTTCGGAGCACCGCCGAATAAACCGCCTTACTCGACAGGGACTGACACCACCACGATTGAGTCTTTTCTCTTATTAGCTGTAAACCACCCTAGCTCGGCCTATATAAGGCGAGCTTGGAAAACATTGTAAGGGTTGGATTCTTTTTGGGTAGA